>JAJMKQ010000263.1:0-75819 GCA_030569395.1 Petasospora rhodanensis
CCACCAGGGACTCGCGTACCGCTGCTCACACACACATCAAGGGCCTCGGCCTCGACGAACGCGGTGTGGCAAAGGCTGTTGATGCTGGTTTCGTGGGTCAAACTGAAGCCCGTGAGGCTGCTGGTGTCATTGTGGATCTGATCAAGGCCAAGAAGATGAGTGGTAAAGCGATCCTCCTCGCTGGTGGTCCAGCCACCGGTAAGACCGCCATTGCCCTTGCCATCTCTCAGGAGCTTGGTCCAAAGGTGCCGTTTGTTCCAATTGTGGGATCTGAGCTGTACTCGGTCGAAGTCAAGAAGACCGAGGCTCTCATGGAGAACTTCAGAAGATCCATTGGCCTGAGAATTAAGGAGACCAAGGAAGTTTACGAAGGTGAAGTCACGGAGTTGACACCTGAGGAGAGCGAGAACCCATTGGGTGGCTACGGCAAGACCATCTCCCACGTCATTGTCGGGCTCAAGTCCGCCAAGGGTACCAAGACACTGAGACTGGACCCTACCATCTACGAGAGTATCCAGAAAGAGAAGGTCACTATCGGTGATGTGATGTACATCGAAGCCAACACCGGTTCTGTCAAGCGTGTCGGTAGATCTGATGCCTACGCCACGGAGTTCGACTTGGAGGCCGAGGAGTACGTTCCATTGCCAAAGGGCGATGTCCACAAGAAGAAGGAGATCGTACAAGACATAACGCTCCACGACTTGGATGTCGCCAACGCCAGACCACAGGGTGGGCAGGATGTGCTGTCCCTGATGGGTCAGCTTCTCAAGCCGAAGAAGACTGAGATCACAGAGAAGCTTCGTCAGGAGGTGAATAAGGTTGTGCAGAAGTACATTGACCAGGGTGTGGCCGAGCTTGTTCCAGGTGTGCTCTTCATCGATGAGGTGCACATGCTCGACATTGAGATCTTCACATACCTGAACAGGGCCCTTGAGGCCTCCATTGCACCAATCGTGGTGCTCGCATCCAACAGAGGTATGACCACTGTGAAGGGCACAGAAGACATCAAGGCTCCACACGGTATCCCACCAGACCTTATTGACAGACTCCTGATCATCCGCACATTGCCATACTCTGTGGAAGAGATCAGAGTTATCATCGAGAAGAGAGCTAAGGTGGAGGGCCTCCCAATCGCCCCAGAGGCTTTGGACAAACTTGCACAGGAAGGGTCCAAGACATCACTACGTTATGCACTCCAGTTGTTGTCTCCATCTGGTATTCTCTCCAAGACCATGGGCCACTCTGCTGTGCAGGTCTCTGATATTGAGGAGGCTCAAACCTTGTTCTTGGATGCAAAGAGAAGTACCAAGGTGCTTGAAAACACTGCCGGTTACCTTTAGATACGAGTTTCATGACAAGTCGAGGGGAGAAAAATGTAAAGAACAGTTGGCTGCAAATGTACAATACCTAGAAGCAAAAGAAGAAAACGTAGTTCATATCGGCTATACAAAATGGTGCAGAGAGGTGTTCATTCCGAGCCAAGCAAGGCAAGCTCCTCCAAGAAGTCAGACGGAGAGTAGAGCTCATCACTTCCGTAAACGACTGTCTTAAAGTTGCCCTGGCTCCCGCTCATGGCTGCCCACTCTTGCAAGTTCTGGTACTCCAGGTAGTTACCACCACCAACCACAAAGACCACAGACTCAGAGTACGACTGTCTCTTTGGTTGTCTTGTGTGCGAGCCTCTCTTGGCCTTTGGATCGAAGTACAAGTAATCGTCTGTGACTTTCAAACTCTCCTCGGTGGCGTTATTTGGATCCATGATGGTCTCCACAATTCTGGTGATTGGCATGGCCTTCTTTTCTGGCAAAAGTCTCTTGATACCGGAGATCAATGATCCCACACCTTCACCGAGCTTACCATCAGCCAAATTGTACAACTTCGATGACAAGTTACCAAAGAGGGCACCGGCATTGGCCTGTGGCGCAGATGGGGCCGAGGCGTAAGTGTTCATCATCATCTGGTTTCTCATTCTCAGGTTCTGTTTCACCTTCTTGATGTACTTCAAGTACTTTGGATCGTATTCCTCGTACTTGGCAAATCTCTGCTCCACCTTGGCGACAAAATCATCTGGCAAGTCTGTAGTCAAGAACATCACGATGAAAGTTCTGATCTTGTCCATCAAGTTCTGCGTCTTCGAGGTGTCATCCAAAACCTCGAGGAAGCGTTGCCTGGACTTTGGGTCGTTCAAGCTCTGCTCAATTTCAAAGAAAGAGTCGAGACCCTTGGCCTCCAACTCGCTCAGAAGGGAAACCAAAACGTTCATGTGCATGTCGATAATGTTCTTTCTGGCCGTGAGCTCTGGCAACTGGTTCACAGCCTCCTGCAAATGAACGTCCTTCTTGCCGTCGAGGTCATCGTAGCTCTGTGTTCCCTTGGTTAGGCGAGCAGCCTCTTCTCTGTAGGCCTTGAGCTCGGTATCTGCGTTGTCCACAGCGTCTGGGAATGGGAGCTGTGCGTTTCTGGTCCAGAAGAAGTCCTTTGGGTCCAAGTCGTACTCCTTCTTCACCTTCTTACCCTCCTCCACTTTTTCAATGGTGATCGTGTTTCTCTCGAGACGGAACACGTCTGAAACAAGGCACTGGTAGATCCATGAGTGTGACAGCATGGCGGCAAAGTCAATATTACGGTCAAGCAACACGAGCACAAGCCTCTGGGAGTAGTCCCCTGTAGATGTAGTTTTGAGGGAGACAACGTAGTCGTGAAGCTTTCTGTCAAGCTCTTCAGCGACCATCTGTGCAGGACCACCTGTCTGAGCACGTATTATTGGAATGTTTCCCATGGTGACAATGGCGTCAAAGAGACTGTTCACCACAACGTTGGCAAAGTTTTGGATCTCGCCCTCATCTTTGAGGAGATTGAAGTGGGAGTAGACATGTGGTATTTCCAGGGAGAAGAGATCTGGCTCAGTGACCACGTAATTCAAATACTGATCGTAGACTTGTAGCACCTTTGAGGACTTCCCCGTCATGGCAACGGCCTTCGCGAGCTCTTCCAGGAGGTCTCTGTTGAGCGATGATGTGAAATTGAGGTAGAACCCCGAGTATTTGTCAGTCTTGATGTCTTGTGTGATGATATCTATGTTCTGCTTGGTAGGCTCGACAAAGTAAATGACTGGAACGTCTGGCATTGCAGCTCTGTTGTGGTGAATGAGTTTGTGTGTCGTGATACCACATCTGAGGAGATCGTTGACTCTGAGAACGGATGAGACAATTGAGGTGCTCTTCTTATCAAGGACCAGAACTTTCCAGATGATCTCCTCTCCATTGAGACTCTCCGTAAGGTCGGCTCCCTCAGAGTTGATGTTCAAGTGGAGCATTTTCTCGAGGGCGGCTGGCATTCATTGTTAGTGATCCATGTCCAATAAAAAGCGCAATCTGCCGCGAGATCGAGCCCAGATTTCGCACATACCAATTTGCCTGTCCCTAAATGACATCGGCTGTGTCAATGACATTGTTCGATGCTTGCGACGTGCTCAAAGCAGGCTGTTTCCTCAAGAGTCACCGCCGTGTTGATGTTTCGGTGTGGTGTCAACTTCGAGGTTGGGCTTTCGCGAATTCTCCGGTCACGTGTGCGGGCTTGAACGCGGCGGCGCCGATCGCCAACTTCACCAACGTCAACAGCATCAACGGTGCTCCACCGGAAGCCACGATACGAACACAGAACAGAGAGAGTTTTGCTGGTCGCAGAGTCCAAGACCAGTCACATTTGCACCCAACGAGGGGCCGCAGCCGAGATATCTCTGTGCTTCCCTGATCCTCGCCGCCTTCTACGAACCCGCCATCCACAACTGACTGATCAAGTCAAGGACCACAACGTCTCCCTACATCTGGCACGGTCGGTATCGATCTCTCATCCTATCTCGGACGGCCTGCATTTCTCCTGCTAGAGATCAGAAATTGCACGTCTAGCACTTGTTGTGTGTGCGGTGAGTCTGTCTCGGCGGTTTCACATGTTGTTCAGGCTGTCTCCGAGCTCGGTGTATTCAAAGCACAGGGGTCAGAATGAGAAGCATAGCCGCCATCGTTCCGGAGATTGCAAGCATGTGTTACTTCTCGGTGCGACAAAGGGCAGGGCAGCCAATTCCTGATGGATTTGCAGCGACTTGAAGCTGGTACGAGATGTCAGAGACTGGGGTGAACAGTGTTGTATGGGCCTGTTTTGATACCGACTCCACGTAATGAGGTGAACCACTACTGGGTCTGAAGGTGGAAAAGGTGCCTTTGGTGGTGCGATCTATGTAGCCCGGTTCTGATTTGTCTGTAACTTCTTCTCCGGGGAGACATGCCCACCGGGCTAAAGTCTGCAGCTTTCTGTGCTCGCCCACAGAGGAGTGCCATTGGGGCTCTCTGCAGCTCTCTGAGCCTCGTACGATGTCTCCCCTGGATCGGTGTGTGAAATGTGCTGCTCCTTACTGTTGTTGCTTGCTGGTTCTCGTGAACCTCTGGGACGTTTTCCAGGTCGTCCTTATTCACACTATGACGTCCATGGCCCGCCTCTCTATGCTCCATTCTTGCTCTCTCCTCACTCTTGCCCCCTCCCCTACACGAGGATCCATTCACGCAGTTCTGGCCGTCTTGAGCTTTTTAAGGGGTTCTCCCAAATTCCCGCTCCCGAACACAGCAGCGGATGGCATGCTGTGCAGAACAAGACAAGCCGCACCTGTATGCTGTCTGGATATGAGAGGTCTCAGTCGAGACCCCCAGTCTGCAAACACATTCCATACGCTGTCTTTGGGTGCTAGATGACCTCCCCTGGCGGCTATAACAGATCGGGATTGAAGTACGATATGACACTACGAGGACAAACGATGCTTCTTAAAAAGAGCTGTAGTAGTCATAAATTCATAAATTGTCATAATAAACCGGCACCGGCTTAGAAGAAGTTGCGTAGGACGTGGTCGTCGCTCAAATTCTCCTCAACAACACCATAAATACCCATCAACAAGTTAGGGAACTTTCTGTTGAAGTACTGGTAGAACCCGTCTGGTAATGGACTCATCTTCACTACCAAATCATCTGGCAAGTCGTTGAAGTGGTGGTACTTGTTTCTCAATGCTCTCAGAAGGTCCATCACCCTGTGGCCGTGGTACTTTCTGTACTTGCCCAAATTGTCCATGAACATCTTCTCAAACTTGCAGCACCAATCTTCACCAATGATCTCGGGAGCAATCGCCTCGAGCTTCTGCAACAACTCACTTGGTGGATCTCTCTGTTCCACTTCATATCTGTCACTCACTTTGAGCAGGAATTCGAGCTTCTTGGCGTTGGACCAGAAGAATGGATGCTTCAACACCTGATCAGTGTTTGGTCTCAGCTTTGGATTTCTCGATATCATCTTGGAAATCAAATCTCTGGCTTCCACAACGTTGTCTGGCAAGAAGTCGAGACCATCCAAGTTGAACTCACCCTTGATCACGTTGCCTTCTCTCAAGTATCTGTCACCGAAGGGATGGGAGCCGTTGGACAAGATGTAATAGAACACACACCCAAGGGAGAAGATGTCAATGGCTCTCGTCAGTCTTCTCTTGGACAGAGTGTCAAACACCAGAGGTTCAGCGATGGAGTTCGTGGAGTTGTTGGTGAAGGAGTGTTCGCTGCTCATAGACAAAGAGTTGTATGTGCTGTTATTCTCATCCACCAAGAGCTCAGGGGCTCTCCAACCAGAAGTACCAGCGGCATGCTGTGTTGTTGCCCTGAAGGAACTCTCATCGGCTTCCAAACGTTTACAGAGACCGAAGTCGGAGATCAGGATACGAACAGGAGAGAACTCACCAGTGCGAGTCTTGAGCTTCTTTGGTGGGGCAACCAGGATGTTCTGTGGCTTGATGTCTCTGTGGACAATCTTCAATGAGTGCAAGTGGTGAAGACCCTTGGCGATCTGCTCCAGCACATTCACTGGATTCATGAGCTTCATCAGTTCTGGATACTCCATCGACTTCTCAATCACGTCTTCCAAAGAGGCTGAACAGAGCTCGAGGGCAATGTAGAGGAACTTGTCACTGGTTTCACTGTAGAAGTATCTGATCACGTTTGGATGGTCATCACTTTCGGTCAACAAGTTGATCTCATGGCTGGCAACGTCGTAGAAGTCAATCAACATTCTCTTGATAGCAACGTCACGGTTCTGGAACGTACCCTTGAACACCACGGTACCGTAAGAACCGTAGCCCAGGATGGTTTCTGACAGAGTCAACCCCTTCAACTTCGAGACTGGAGGCAAAGGAGAAGAACTGCTTGGTGCACTTGGGACCTCTTCGATCTGTGATTGTTCCTGATCAGGCTGCTCCTCCTTGATGTCGTTCATCTTCTTGTTCTTCTTGCCACCACGAGCACCTCTTCTGCGTTTCTTCGTAGTTCCGTTGCCGTTGGTGTTAGAGACCTTCTCTTCTTCTGGTGGTTCGACAATCTTAACTTCCTTCTTCACTTTTGGAGCAACGGTCTTCTCCTCAACAACTTCGTCAGCGTCTTTGGAGTCTTCTGAAGTGTCAACAACTTCTTCCGTTGTGACTTCAACCTTCTCCATGAGGGGCTTCTCATCACCGTCAAGCTTGACCTTCTCCAAAAGCTTCATGGATGACTCGTCAACAGTAGTCTCTCCCAAAGTCTTCAACTCAAGACCGTTGAGTCTCAAGAGAGTCGACAAGGACGGAACAATACCCCACTTCATAGCGATGTAGATGATACCAATCAATATGGAAGCCATCAACAGGTTCTCCAAGCATCTGTAGAGGAAGTTACCGAATGCAGTGTCCAAGAAACCCTTCTTCATCTCTGGAGCAGGGTCGATACCAAGCACTGGTGACGATGGCGAGGGCAGTCCCATCCACTGTGACTTGGATGGTAGGTTGTAGGTACCAACTTCGTTGGATCTCTGAGGAGTCTGTGTGTTATAATCAAGGGTGTTTGGTGGATACTGCTGAGGGAACTGTGTCGGGTAGCCAATGCTGAAACACGTAGGGTCAACCTCATCTTCTGGAGTCGATGTTGATGGGATGTGAACACCAACGATCGCCGTGCTAAAGTGTTGTGGGGACTTGAGGATGTGTGGTGCTCTGAGCCTGTCACTGAAAAGGTATCTGGCAGTTGGAGCAGAGTCGACGAGCGATGGGTAGATTTCACTGGACATGGCATACCAGGAACCGTTCTGTGTTGTGCCCAAGTACGTTCCACGACTCTTGTGCGTTGCAAATCCTGCGGGTGGTTTCAACGGATGTGGGACAACAATGAGGTTGGAAGAGTCCTCTTCAGATTCACGAGCGTCGTGCAAGATGTCAAACACATTCACCACCGTGTGCGGCAACTGACTCATCCAAGTGGCATTGGAAGAGACGATATCAATAGCCAGGAGCGTGCTGTCGTGGAATGGTGCGACGTACGTTCCGTCGAGTGGAATCTTGTTCTGGAAAGCAAGATCAGAATCAATGTTGTTTGGACCCCAAGTGGAGTAGGTAACGTTCCACAAGACGTTGTCCTTGGTGTGAATGGTCAGCTCATAGGTAGTCTTGCCGAGCATGAACATGTTGGAACAGTCTGCAGAAGATGTGCAAATGTCGTCTCTTTCGGAGAATCCTGATCCGTACGATGAAATGATCTCGCCTGTGTGGATGTCAATTGTGTAAAGCGAGGACTTCCTTACTCCGGTGTAAACCTTGTCATCTCCACTGATGGCAAATGGACTCTGCAGCACAAGATGTGAGATGGAGACTGGGAGCTTGTTGAGGCCAGTTTGCTTGTTGAAGTAGTAGAGGTTACCGTCACCGTATGGTTCCACGATCCAGATCAGTGAATCGTCAGTTTCCATGGATGGGTCTTCAGACACGTTGGCCCGCACTTGTACGAGCGGTTCATCCATTTTGAGGGACCACTTGACTTCTCCTGTTTCTCTGTCCAGTCCATGAAGGCCTCCTTCGACGTCCGAGGCGAGCAGCATGGACGAGAGTTGGAAGTCGTGGATGGGCCTCACGCCGAGATGCTTGAGGTAGTGTTCATCTTCACGTTGTATCAGGCCTCCGTTGTGTGAGTTGTAGTACTGCTGCTGTTGCTGATGTTGCTGCTGCTGTTGCTGATGTGGCTGCTGCTGTTGCTGATATGGCTGGTACTCGTGTTGTTGCTGGATGTAGCGGTCTTGTTGTTCTTGGTGATGGGGCTCAGCGTTCAGTGCCGGCACAGCGCTGACCTTGCTCGAGGACAGCCACTTGGGCGCCATCAGTGCAAGCACCAGGGCCGACATCACCGTGGCGATGGTGATGGCCTGGCGGACGACCAGCGGTAACTGCATCTGTGGGCGGGCGCGTGGTTGCGGGCAGAGCAGGGGGTGCGTGGATGCAAATAGCCCGTTGAGGAGAGGAGGTGCAAACGTGGGTCGAGTATCCCTGGGAAAGGCGCGTGGCGGATGTGGTGGGGAGTCGTGAGTGTGTTCGTTGGGCGTGTGCGATGGCGAGGCGGCGCTCGTGTGGCTTCTGCGGCCTGGGAAGTGGTAGTGCGATGGGAGCGGTGGAGGCAGGGATCTCTGGCGGCAGCAGACCAACGTTGAATTTCCCTCCTTTGGCTCTGGTGATCCGCCGCCGTCGCGGGCCCAACCGCCAACCGCCCAACCTCCTTTTTTTTTTTTTTTTTTTTTCCGCCCCGCCCGTATGCGGTAATTTTCGCGGAAACGTAGGCGCTGGTTCGCGGGTAGGCGGGCGGCTCAGCCTTGCCTCCACAACTCCAAGCTACTACAGGCACCGAACCCGAAGAAAGAGACCGTACAAATTAAAGGCAGAACCGATTTTGATGACGAGCTGGGCATGTACCAGCAAGCAGGAATTACAGAGGTACCAGCCATGCACCAGCAGCAGCTGGGAGAGATACATAGAGAGAGACAAACCAAATGACAAACGAAAAGAACAAAACGAAACAAAATCACAAAACCCGTGCACTCAGATCCAGCTCAGTTAGCATCAATCTTGTTCTCCACAATGCCCCTGAGGATCTTGATGTTGCCATAGAACGGATCATAGTGCATACCATCGCTGATTCTCACGTGCTTTGGCTTGTTTCTGTGCTCAGAGCCAGGCGTTGGCCATGTGCACTTCAACCCCAGACGGGCACATTCGTGGCATCTTGGACGAGTCTCACAGCAACGCTTCTTGCGCTGGCGACAAATGAGGCACCCCATACGAGAACGTTTCACCTTACCGTCACTGCCCTGGCGTCTCTTTGACGAAGGAGACTCGTGGGAGGAAGATGGAGTGCCAGAGGCAGAAGATGCAGAGGATGTGGATGAATAGGAGGACGTGCCCTTGGTGTGAGTGTATGAGGAGTACTCTGGGCTGGATGTGCTGGAGTCGGCGAGCTTGTGGTTTCTCGTGCTGTATAGCGAGTTGACATCTGTGCTGCTCAAACCCATTGAAGATGCAGAGGATGTGGAGGAGTGAGCATCATCTGTAGGAGGGTAGACCGGACCAAGGCCAGCAAGGTCCAATGCGACACCGTTGGCAGAGAAGCCAGATGGGAACCATGTTGATGGGTTCGTGGTGTACGTATCCAAGTTTGGAGAGTGTGTGATTCCTTGCTGTTGTGTGGCAAAGCGGCTGTAGCCAAGAGGAGAGTTGTACAGCGACAATTGGTCAACCGGTGACACGGCATCCTGGTCAGTGGAGTTGAGGAACTCCTGTTGGCTCGAAGACTTGTTGGTGTTTGAGTTCGGTCCACCGTGCATCTTGAGAATGTGTGTGTGTATCTGTTTGAAAAAAGGCGAATCAAAGAACTGTCAAGTCTGTATGGGTAGCGAGGCCAATGTGGATGTGGTATGGATGGCCGACACTGAGCTTCGTGTAAGACAAGACTAGATCGATCGATCGGCAACATCACAGCAAGTGGACTTAAAGGAAGCGAGGAGCGCTGAATATATACGTAGGGGGGCCCGGGCCGGCTCGAAGCAAGAGTGGGGCTCGTGCCCACGTCCACTCACATGTAGTAGATGTTGATACAAAGTGACACGGAACACAACTCTACATGCTGACGGCGAGTCTATGTGAGAACGGGCACGCGAGGGTGCGTAGGCCCGCGTCAGTTTACGCCACACCTCTCCTGTCCGGACATCTGGCAGGCTTCCAGAGCCCCGTGGCAGGCTTCTGGAACATGACCCGGCGCAAGCGACTCCTGCAGCCCGAAAGTTTAAATGCCACTAGAATCCGATCCCCGCAGCGTGGCAGCGACCAACTTCCACGGGCGGACTTGTGCACTGGGCGTTGCCTCGGTAGGCCCAGGGGAGAAGGGAGAAACCCCCTTGGGAGGAGAATGGAGAACCATGACGACGGTGTCGTGCTGGAGCAATCGTCTGGTCCACGCCCATTGCATGTCTTCTCCTGCTCCGCCACTTGCTGGTCCACCATCCGATTGCCACCCTGCTGACGCTCTCATTACTCAACACCGTTGACCGCACGGACACAAGGGTGTACAGATTTTCTGGTGCTATCGGACACGGCCTGGGTCCAACCTTCCCGTTTGGGGGTACGTGGAGAAGGTACCGTCAGTCCAGCAAAAACGTATGATTCCCACAGACACAAGTCTCTATGTAACTACAGAAAGGGCGGACTCCACAACGGTGCCCTGGTTCGTATAGTTCAGTCTGGCGGGGTTAGCTCCCGCTTCCTTCTCGCACTGATCCCATCTGGCTCCCATCTGAAACCGGTTCGATCAAAACCCAATGCGACGCACAGCCCGGGCATGAGAGGACGGCCACAGGCGAGGCAAGATCGAATCGGCTCCACTCACAGCGATCTAGATTATCAGTGTCTAAGGTACCAGGTGGGCGATGAAGATACTGCGGCCACTTCAACCTCCCACGGGTGGTTCACAGTCGAGACGACGGGAATGGGAGATGGGGCTGTGGTGGTTTGTGTCTACGGTCGAGGTCCATTTGTTCAAGAGTGGAGCCACCCAAGAGGACGCTATTTGAATGGACAGAACTTTTACATACCGCATGGAGGAGAGTTGGTCTTGCTGGAAAAGGGTCTCATAATACGTTCTCTCTGAAGCTTTCAACCTGAACGATTGGAGACATCCTTGATTTGCGGGCGCACCAAAAACAGCTCGAGATCCATCCTTGCCCATGTATAGGCCTATGACTACCAGCTCCCGAAAGCTTGAATTGGGAGCCCAAGTTCATAGGTTATCCTAGAGTACTCTCTGGCTCCAGCTTCTTCTGGGAATTTGTTTCGACTGGCCTGTGATCTCCCACAGCTCTGCCATACATAAATGCACTCATTTCACTTAGCGTTCGTGGCCAAATCTTGGGCACAATTCGCCCGGTGACGTATTTTTAGGCTCTTTCTTGTGCAAGTATATCACTCACAAAAAGGTTTGAAGGTCTTGGCCTAAGGAGGGAGAGGGCCGCTTCGGGCCGATGTGTCAAGTTTCAACTAAAATCCGTGACAGTTGAAAGGCTCGGTCGACCGGAACACAGAGCCAACGCCCGCATCGACGCGGAGTAACTATCCTCGAGACACATGGCTTGCGGATATCAGTGTCGTGGTGGAGCTTGACCGTAGTTGGAGGCAGGTATAGCCCACTTCCTGGGTTGACTTCCATCACCACAGCGTCAGAGCTGCCCAGTGTCAGAAAAGGGAGCGGATTTGCCGGAGCGCCTGCACATCGACGCATGGAAGTGTTCCTTGGAGCTATCGGGGCGTCTCGCCGTTTTCGGTGGAAGCATTCCTTTTCAGCAGGTTTGTTAGCGAGAGGGGCAGAAGGCAGACAGGACCCTCCAAACATCTTCAGAAGTTGCTGTGACAACTTCCTTGCTGACACCAATGTGATCATCTAACGCCTCACTGGAGCTTTTTCCAGAAGTTGCCCTCCTACAATGCGATCCACAAATCTTGCCCTCCATGACGGCCAGGGTAATCTGTAGATCAACTACCTCTGACAAAACCTCTAAGACCTTCCCTCGCATAGATACATGATTACCTATCGCTATTCCCACGCTTGGGCCACAGGCAGTGAAGCCTTGGGCGCACTCACCGTAGTGTTCCATTTACGCCACCTGGGGAGAACGGGAGAACACTAGGGGAAGGGGTCCCGCACAGATAGGGGTACTACAACACCGTACATACTACAGAGGTTTTGTAAGGCGGCTGCAAAAGCTTAACTTCGCCATCGGCACAATCCGCAGCGACGAACCGGGCGGGTTGCCAGGGCGTAGGTAAAGATCTTGCGGGTTGCGGCCAACACTGATGCCGTGGCATCAGGGTCCTATAACAATAAACCTTAACAGGGTGGTCCTGATGATCAGCCTCCAGCAGATGGTACCTGATCGTCGGCATCGTCGATGAGTCGGGGTCTGAGTTGTCCCTAGCGCTTATCTAAACGATTCGATCGCGAGGAGGACGTTGACGTGCCACTCTAACCCGTCGAACAGGGATGCCAGTCAGAACAATGGAATGGATAAACCGGTGCGAGTTATTCCGAAGGGCTGAGCCGGCAACTCAAATTGCCCCTCGTCCGTCGCTTTCCCCGTTTCAGAGACGGGAGCGGTTGAGGTGGGCTCTGTTTTATTTTTTTGCTGTCACACACACGAATCCGGATTTGAGAGGTGCATGGTTTAGCGTCCTGATTTGACTCTGACTACCTACAACACGTCTCCTCTCATGGCGCGCACGGCAGAGTCAACATATGACGGCACCAACCTGCTCAATCTGTCAGCAAGTAAGACGGTTCGCTTTGAATGGAACGCTGCCAGCACCTCGGGTGAGGGCGCCCCAGCGGGGCTGCGTTGAGCCAAAAGCGATCTCTCCCATATCTACTCCGTGCTCGGCCTCGTCTGACACATAACACCGACTAATAAAGCACACTAATCGTGGCTCACTGCTCTTTGGAAACAATGTAGCAAACACCCAGAGCCCCCACTACACTTACAGCCTACTCAGGTCATCGTTCTTGGGTTGCCCTCGACTTGCTGGCATTGCTCTTCTATGTGCGACTCGGATCAAGAAGTATAGCTATCAGCTTTTAGGAGCCGTCACATCGGTTCCAAAGCTTTACATGCAAAGAAGCCCGAGAAATGACCTCACACTACTTAGCCACAAGATCGCCTAATAAACTTTCCCAGTAGTGCTGTTGTCGTGTACGCGTGCTCCCATAGTGTCAAGTGGGATGAAGCCGAATTGTGCCTGCTGGTGAGGCAGGTGACAGTTGAAAAAAAGGCGTTCTCTCACCTGATAAGAAGACTTTGGTGCAGCAGCCCTATCTAGGTGTGCAATACGATGCGTTCGGGTTCAGGCAACGGGGCAAGGCGCGTTTGAAGGAGGGCTCCATTTGTGCGAAGCTTGGGGAGGGTTAGAGAAGACAGTATACGCCAGGCTGATAGTATGCCGGTTCGTATAACTCCCTACGCTGTAATTCAACCCTGAATTCTGACTCGGGTCTTCTAGAAGCAACTGTGTCTTCGCTAGTTGTTAATAGACTTCGAGAGAAGCGAGTCTGAAGCTGGATTTCAGATTCGCTGGTGAGCTTTTGGTCTGCGTACAAAGGCTATTTGAGTTCGACGATGGAACCGAAACTGTCTATGCACGTCTCGGAAGTGGGTTGCTCATCGTAACCGCTTGGACAGGATGACCAAAATACGTCTGAGAAGCTTCTTTCGGGTGACAGAAGGTGCGACCGATGACATCGTAGTGCAAACTTTAAACTGTAACTGAAGTTTCGGAACCCCCCAGAAGCTGGCACTCGTTCGGCTCGAGACAGGGTCCTGGGCCGTCTGCAACAATCGGATGCGCTGGTCCTCGCGAATTAGTTGCACGTGCAGCACCGGTAGCACTTTCGCGAATTCCGCGAATGCGTTCGATTCGCGGGAGCGGGGGAGGCGCTTGCCAGGTGGTGCGATTTGGGCGGCCAGGAGAAAACCCCACACACGGTGCAAACAGCTACAAAACTCCACCCACAGCGCCTTTCGACAATGATCAAGAGACAGATTGCACAGGTTGCCAAGCGCTTGAAGTCCAGCGTCGCTGAACGCGTTGAGACGGGCGTTGCCAGCGCTCTGGAGCAGGCCCCGAACCGTGCTGTCCCGTGGTCCAAATCGCAAGCTCCGCGTGATCAAGTTATCCACCACGCCAAATTCTTGGGCAAGGACTTGACCCTCCAGCCACGTCCGTACGCTGCCATTGAGCTGATTGCTAAGCAGCCAGTGAGATTTATCGATGATCGCATTGCAGTCTGCCAGGGAAACAAGCAGGCCGGACAGGGCCATCCAAAGGTGTACATCAACTTGGAGCCAAAGAGAGCACATCCATGTGGCTACTGCGGGTTGAGATTCGCCATGGACGAGTACAAAGGAGAGATTTCAGACTGACCTCCCTACTATATTTATTCCCCCACCTATTTATTATTTATTGCAACTACACGATCTACTTCTTACGAGAATGGGATAAGCGTATAACACAGAGGAAGGAAAAATTATGACTTTTAACGGAACAAAGACAGGATGCCACACATGACAACGATGATACTCAGATCAAAGAGCACCAGCTTGAAGAGCTCGAGGTACTTGTATCCCAGTCTGATTCTGTTCTTCCACACTGCTGGTAGGAACTGTTCTGGAACGAAGTTCATGTATGTGAGAATGGTGGAGTTGTAGTTGTAATGATGGTCTGGTGTGTTGTGCAAGATGTATGCAAAGTACGACACGGATATAACCTCAATGGCAGTCAGCAATTGGGTGAATGTGGAGTTCCCGTAGGCTCTGGTAGATGCGTACTGGTGATCACCAGCGTTCTCGAAACCAAAGAACACAGTCAACAAAGTGATAATGAAGAGCTTGGCCAGCATGAACGCAGCCTTGAACTTCTCATTCTTCAACTGCTGCTCAGATGTCTCCACGGCATCGGCGTTGGCATCTTTCTCACCCGCTGATGGTGGAGGACCACCAGCACCACCCATCATCTGTTGGAGCGCCGCAAGTGGGTTGGCGCCTTCTTGGCCTTCAACACCTCCGAGAGCTGGGAATCCACCCTGAGCACCGTTCATCCCGCCAAGGAGTTGGGCCAATGCACTCATATCTGGGCTGGCAGCATTTGTATCGCCGTTGCCGTTCCCGTTGTTGTGCTGGTGTTGGACAGATCCGAGAAGTGTTTCCATGAACTTGGTGGCCTCCTCGATGTCGCCCTCAGGTGGATCGTCAAAAGTACGTGAAATTCTGCGGCTGGCCGCCGAGAGACCCTGTGAGCGTGTCTGTGGCCTTGCTGTTGCAGCTGCTATTGACTGGGTGGTGACCTGAGGAGCTGGAGCAGCTGGAGCCGGGGTAGATGGGGTGGCCTCTCCTGTGATCTTGGAGAGACGGGCTGTGGAGTTGGCCATCTTGGCGGCACGGCGCTCGCGGAGCTTTTGGCGCTTCTCTGCTTCTGTGAGGGCCATTTGTGCTCTGTTGATTTGGTGGTTAGCGGGAAAAAAGGAAGAGCTGCAGCGTCGTCAAATAATTCAGCCCAGAATGTTTTTATATTGGCCTCACTGGCGACGATGGAGGGCGATTTTGTTTTTCTGCTCGCGGCGGCCAGCGTTGAATAAAGCGCCTGGGAACTGGGCCTGCCCGCGCGGGTGCCGCCGGTGAGGGGATATCGTCGAAGCTTCGAGATATTTCGGGAACAGCCTAGATTTCATTTCAGTTGCCAGTTGGCTCACTCAACGCTTCTTTCGGAAGGAAACCACCGCAGATCCAGCCATGTGGGCAGCCCAAAAGAAAGGCGAAGCTTCGTGGTCTACTCAAAAGTTATACACCCGTACACCATCATGGTTATGTGGTATGTGGCCCGCGCGCAGCTTCTCTCACTACATACCTGCAGTATGTACAGGTTCAATCTATTTCAAATCGGCACCAACAATCTCTTCCCAGGTCTTTCCCTCCTTCTTCAGCTCCTCGGTAAGCTCATCCTTGATTTTGGTGATCAGGCCTGGACCCTTGTAGGCAAAGGCGGTGTAGAGCTCAACGTACTTGGCTCCGGCTTTACCAAACTCGAGGGCATCCTTACCAGAGGAGATACCACCACAGCCGACGAGGATGAGATCAGAGCCCTTGGCGTACTTTGCAGCAGTTCTGAGAGCTTTGAGTGAAAGTGGCTTCAGTGGTTTACCAGAAAGTCCTCCCGTCTCCTTCGACAGCTCAGTTGACGACTTCAAGGTCTCTGGTCTCTGGATCGTGGTGTTGGAGATGATGATACCGTTGATCTTGGAATCCTTGGCTGACTTCACAATTGATGCAATCTCGGACTCGTCGAGATCTGGGGCGACCTTCACGAGGATAGGTGTGGTCTTGTTGTGTACTTTAACGAGCTCATCTCTCTTGGACACGACAGACTTGAGGAGCGTAGTCAACTTACCTTCGCCCTGCAAGTTTCTGAGGCCTGGAGTGTTTGGAGAAGAAACGTTGATCACAAGGACATCCGCAAACTCGTTGAAGTTCTCAATACCCTTGACGTAATCCTGCACCTCTTCACCCGTCTTGTTCTTACCCAAGTTGATAGCGAGCAACTTGCCATCCTCAAGAGACAAGTTCTTGATCGAACCTTCGCCGTGCTTTCTGAGGTAGTTCTCAATTCTCTTCTTAAGTCTCACGACAACCTCCATATGACCATCGGAGTTGAACCCATATCTGTTGATGACGGCATCATCCTTTGGCAATCTGAAGAAACGAGGCTTTGGGTTCCCCGGTTGTGGCAGAGGTGTGATGGATCCAATCTCAACGTATCCAAATCCAGAGTTCAAGAGCGCATCGATAGCCTCTCCATTCTTGTCCAGACCTGCTGCGAGGCCGATTGGGTTCTTCAGAGTCTTGCCAAACACTTCGACTTTCAACGATGGGTCGTCCTTTGAGAAGATCTCCATTGGTGAGATGCCGTATTTCATGAGCCAGATTCCGAGCGCATGTCCATCCTCGGCGTCAGTGAGGGCACGGATCAAGGGACAAGTGATGTACTCGTGGATTGAGGCACGAGTATCGAAGCAGTAAAGCGCAAACAGACCACCGGCAAAGATCGCAGCGGAGAGCTTGTGTGGAGAGTCAAGAATGGATGCTCTGAGCGGGGTGCGGGACGGTTTGTAAGAGTTGAAGAAGGTCCGCGAGAAGGGGCGAGCCGCCCTGAAGGCAAAACGAGTGGACATCTTTGACGGGTTGTGGGTCTTTCAAGGGAACAGTTCCTCACCTCCGCTCGTCAGAAGCTGCCGGTGCTGCTTTTGACTCGGCCGCTGATGAGTGAAAAGAAAAACACGAGACTTTGGTGATGCGCGGTGCTACGTAACCCCTCCGAATTTGTCATTCACATTTTCCCCATTCATACGCGCACCATCAGCTCGTTCTGGGCGGAGAACCGAGTCCAAAAGGCGTCTTTATCTGTTACCTCCACGTTAGTTCCCTTAATTGTCACGGTATCCAGCTTGGAGAGCCTCAACTTGTTGCCACTGAAGTCCTTCAAATTGATGTGGCCGATCACCTTCAAGGTGCTGAGATTGGGCAAGTAGTTCTTCTGTATCGAACACGATGTTGACACAGAAGTTGTGAGGAAGGATTGTGTCTGGATGTGCTCGGAGTCGACGAGGTTGAGATCAAAGGCCTCAATGTGCTTGTTTGTCAGTTCAAAGATCTTGAGTGTCGTGAGGTTTGGGGCATGGATGTTCTTGAGCTTGGAAATACTGCAGTTCTTCATCGAAAGTGATCTCAGGTTGGTCAATGTGTAGTTCTGAAGTATCTCGAGCCCATCAAAGTAGAACTCGTTCTCGTCCAAATCCGAGTTGTGATCGTAGTCGTCGTAATCCTCGTCAAACTCCTCTGATCTGATGTAGTGGTTGCTGTGCTTCGAGTATATATCCTCTTCTTCGTTCATGTAGTCTTCGAGTTTCAGATTTGTGAGCTGTGGGAACGTGTCTGGATGTCTTTCTGTGTTCAGGTATTCGAAGACTTGGAAGTAAAACTTGGAAGAGCAGTAGTACAGGTTCATCGTTATCAGTGCGGGGTACTCCACAATCGGTCCCACGAATAAATGGTTGGCGTTGCACCTGATCTCCTTCAAATTCGAGAAGTACAAGTGATGTGGATTCCTTCCCACTTTTGTCTCTGGCATCAAGTGGAACAACGACTTGAACATCTTGAGGTAGTTCATGTCAATCTCCCGTGGGGTGTACCTGACTCTGATATCTTTCTTCAGCTTTAGGAGACGAGCCAGAATCCTGTGTGTTCTCATGTAGATCTTCTCATCTTTGAACTGGGTGATGTTCACCCGTACGAAGTGATACTTCTTGAACAGAGGGTCGAGTGGCAGTTCCCGTTTCATAATCTCCTGGACGGTGATGACGTTCCCGCGGAACTCTGCTTCAGGCGAGTCTGTGATGGTGAGAGACAAAAGCCCCTTCAACTGTGGGATGCCGCTGATGGATTGGTTGATTGTCTGAGAGTCCAGGTGACTCAGCACGAGACTGATAACCTCGTTGGGAAGCCGGTTCATGATCGTCATTTGGCACAACGGTGTGGCTCGCGGGGGTTGCGGAGATTGTTCGTGGTGTCTCTCTGGGGTGATCAGGTCTTAACAAGGTGGACAGTGAGTCTACTGAGGTGTACAACTCTCCGTTAGTTTCACCTGAAGCGTGGCCACTGGTCGCCCAAATCCTCGGCGGAAGGGCAGTGTGGGGAAAGTTGCGGGTCCGGGTGGGTGGGCCCATCGGGCGCCGGGCCGAGCTACCGACGCGCACGTGACCTCCGCAGAAATATTTGAATCCGGCGGCGTTGACGGCCCTCTTATCGGGGGCTGCTGTTGTTGATGTATTGCAATTCGATTGGCATCTTGTCAACGTCCGAACCTTTCTTTGACAGACTTCAGACTTAGTTGCCCCTCATCCACTCTTTTCCGTATTTCTAGGCACATCCACAATGACTGATCACTCCATCCAACCAAAGAACTCCAAGCTATCAACAGCAGAGTACGAGACTCTGAGAATCAAGGCTCTCGAAGCCCTCAATCTCTCATATTCGCCGTACTCCAAGTTCAGGTGAGCCATCAATGTCATTTGGGTGCGAAAGATGGAGACCTTCTCGTCTTATCACCCTCTCTCCCGGGATCATCATCACTAACCAGCCCTTACAGAGTCGGATGTGCAATCCTTACACCCTCAGGCGAGTGGTTCTCTGGAGCTAACATTGAGAACGCATCATATGGTATGTTGTCTATGATCTTCATTCACGAATCTACAGGACTAACACATAAGCAGGAGCATCCATCTGCGCAGAGCGCAACACACTGAGTGTGGCAATCCTCCAAGGCCGTCGCAAGTTCAAGGCTATCGGGATCTCGAGTGACATGGCTGAAGAGTTCATCTCACCCTGTGGGATCTGTCGTCAGAGCATCAGAGAATGGGGCAAGGACATTGAGATTTACATGTTCAAAAAGGATGGAAGTTGTGTCATGAAGACGTTGGAGGAGTTGCTTCCTATGAGTTTCGGGCCAGAGCAGTTGGCCTAAGAGAATAAAGAAGCACCAAGGAACTGGCACAGTATATAGCATTGCATTAATAGCACTATCAGGGCTTTGCCTTCTAGATCAACGACACACTTCTTTTCCGGAGACATGTCCGAGAGTATCCCAGCAGTGCCCCTACCGTCTTCTTCGGCGTTTACCTGTCGCTGAGCTTGAGAGTCTTGTGCGGTTGTTTCTGGTGGCGTAGAATAGCTATGAGTTACCATTCGCAGTAGTCATACATTGTCTCTACGACATACACACACACAATAACATCAGATCTGACAACGCCCCCCTGGAAACCCTCCGCCAACTCCTCTGCTATTCACGTGACCCTCTGAGAAGGCCGGCGAAAGAAAAAAAAAAAAACTTCATCAAACCATCTCTTCACCCCAACCCACAACAACGGGCGCCCGCACGATCTCCCGCACTCATCCAGACCAATGACAAACCCAAATACCACCTGCTGTGCCTCGCCAACATGTGGCAAGGAGACCTCCTCCACGCTCAAATGCCCCATGTGTCTCAAGCAAGGGATCACCTCCATCTTTTGCGACCAGCAGTGCTTCAAGCGCTCGTGGGCGCTGCATAAGGCCATCCACACCAAGCCGGGCGTTGAGTCCTACGACCCGTTCCCACAGTTCCCATATACCGGCTCTCTCAGACCAGCATACCCGCTCACACCACACCGTGAAGTGCCAGCCTCTGTCCCTCTCACGGATTACGCTAAAGACGGTTCGCCAACGTCGGAGATCATGAACGACAGAACGAGCAAGATTCCAATCTACAACGACGAGGAGCTGAAGATGATCAAGAAGGCTGCAGAGATTGGTCGTGATGTGCTCGATTTGGCTGCTGCTGCAATCAAGCCTGGAGTCACCACCGATGAGATTGACGAGATTGTGCATCGTGAGACAATAGCACGTAACGCCTACCCTTCCCCACTGAACTACTACAACTTCCCAAAGTCCGTTTGTACATCCATCAACGAGGTGATCTGTCACGGTATCCCAGACAAGCGTCCCCTCAAGGATGGCGACATTGTGAACATTGACATCTCCGTTTACTACCAGGGCTACCACGCCGATTTGAACGAGACTTATTACGTCGGCACACCATCAAAGGAAGCTATCAACGTTGTGGAGACTGCACGTGAATGTCTTGACTTGGCCATTGCTGCCTGCAAGCCAGGTGTGACGTTCAGATCCCTCGGTGACATCATTGAGAAGCACGCTAAGCAGAACAACTGCTCCGTCGTCCGTGCCTTCTGTGGCCACGGTGTCGGCAAGTTCTTCCACTGTGCTCCACAGGTGGCTCACTACGCCAGAAACAAGTCGCCAGGTATCATGAAGCCGGGCATGGTGTTCACCATCGAGCCAATGATCAACGTTGGTACATACAGATCAGTGACATGGCCGGACGACTGGACGGCCGTGACTGCAGACGGCAAGCTCAGTGCGCAGTTCGAGCACGAGCTCCTTATCACGGAGACCGGTGTCGAAGTGCTCAGTGCCAGAAGAGAGACCTCCCCGGGCGGTGCCGTCAAGAGGGCCTGAACAGTGCTTGTCACATATACATCGTGTCCCTACCGTGTCCGTAAGAAGTAATATTCGCGGGAATTTGATTTGTAGAGCACACGTACTCGGCCAGCGATGGATGGAAAAAAAGCGAGCGCGTCGGGCACACATTTTGCAGGCGACGCCACTGGCGAAGGAAACAAGAGAAACAGCACAAACAGCACCTCCGCAATGTCGTCGCTCCAGCTGCTGAACCCGAAGGCCGAGTCCCTGAGACGCGCTGCTGCTCTCCAAGTTAACATTGCCGCCGCACAGGGCCTCCAACAGGTGCTCGAGACCAACCTGGGCCCAAAGGGCACGCTCAAGATGCTCGTGGACGGTGCCGGCAACATCAAGCTCACCAAGGACGGCAAAGTGCTCCTCAGCGAGATGCAGATCCAGCACCCAACTGCGGTCATGATTGCCCGTGCTGCTGCCGCACAGGATGAGATCACCGGCGACGGTACCACTAGTGTCGTGCTTCTCGTTGGTGAGCTTCTCAAGCAGGCTGAGCGTTTTACCTCTGAGGGCGTGCACCCGAGAATCATCACAGACGGCTTTGACATTGCCAGACGAGAGACGATGAAGTTCCTGGAGTCGTGCAAGATTGAGAAGAAGGAGATGGATCGTGAGCTGTTGCTCCAAGTTGCCAGATCATCGCTCTCCACCAAAGTTCCCCAGGAGGTTTCCGAGACTCTTGTGCCGATGGTGACCGATGCCGTGCTCAACGTGAAGGCGGAGAAGTCGTTGGACTTGCACATGATTGAGATCATGCAGATGCAGCACGGCAGTGCCCGTGAGTGTGAGCTCGTTAAGGGCCTTGTGCTTGACCACGGCGCCCGCCACCCAGACATGCCACGCGTTGTGAAGAACGCCTACGTGTTGATCTTGAACGTGTCGTTGGAGTACGAGAAGACTGAGGTCAACTCTGGATTCTTCTACTCTTCTGCCGAACAGCGTGACAAGCTCGTGCAGAGTGAAAGAAAGTTTGTCGATGAGAAGTTGAAGAAGATTGTCGATTTGAAGAACGAGGTTTGTGGATTGGACGGCGAGAGAGGCTTTGTCGTGATCAACCAGAAGGGTATTGACCCAATGTCCCTCGACGTGTTGGCCAAGCACGGCATTTTGGCATTGAGAAGAGCCAAGAGACGTAACATGGAGCGTCTCCAGCTCGTGACAGGAGGTGAGGCACAGAACTCTGTCGATGACTTGACCCCAGAGGTGCTCGGTTACTCCGGCCACGTCTACGAGGAGACCTTGGGTGAGGACAAGTTCACGTTTGTCACTGAGAACAAGGATCCAAAGTCGTGTACAATCCTGATCAGAGGTCCATCGATGCACGTGCTCAATCAGACTAAGGACGCCGTCAGAGACGGTTTGAGAGCCGTTGCCAATGTGATCAAGGACGAGGGTGTTGTTCCAGGTGCTGGTGCTTTCTTCCTTGCCGCTTCTGACCACTTGACCAAGAACATGTCTACTCTGTCCAAGGGCAGAACGAAAACCGGTATCCAGGCCTTTGCCGAGGCGTTGCTCGTTATTCCAAAGACCTTGGTGAAGAACTCCGGATTTGACGCTCTGGATGTTGTCTCCACGTGTCAGGACGAGTTGGAGGAGGGCCGTGTGATTGGTATCGACCTCAACTCTGGTGATTCGTGCGATCCAACCATTGAAGGTGTGTGGGACTCGTTCAGAGTGTTGAGAAACGCCATCACCTCCGCCGTGGGGATCTCGAGCAACCTGTTGCTCTGTGACGAGCTGCTCAAGGCTGGCCGTTCATCGCTGAAGGAGGGTCCACCGGGTGGTCCACAGTAAATGTAAGCATTTTGTTGACAACGTAACTCGGCGCCGTAAATTGTTGTGGGGAAGGCCATCTCCGAATTCGCAAAAGCGCTCCCAGGAAGCGGAGGCGTGGGCGTGACACACTCTGCCCATGACGGGGGACGGGCGAGCGATGGCTATATAAAGAGAGGAAGAACCAATGGTTTAAAGGAGAATACTAATGCCCACAACCACCACCACCAGAGAGATGTCCCTTTCCCGGTTCCCCTACCCTTCTGCCAAAGAGGCGCTGTCGCACCACAAGCAGCTCGTGGCAACGATCCAACAGTGGTTCGCAACCCCGCGTTTCGAAGGACTCACCAGACCGTACGACGCCGCCACCGTTGCACAGTACCGAGGCACTCTGCAGGCAGAGTATCCCTCCAACGTCCAGGCACAGAGACTGTGGAACTTGCTCAACGCCAGGTTCGAGGAGAAGAGGGCAGTGTATGCCCTCGGATCAACGGATCCTGTGCAGATGTCGCAGAACGCTCACTTCCAAGAGGTGGTGTACGTCTCTGGATGGGCTGCGTCCTCGATCTTGACGACTACGAATGAAGTTGGTCCTGATTTTGGTGATTATCCGTATGACACCGTTCCAAACCAGGTTGAGAGGCTGTTCAAGGCGCAGCTGTTGCATGACAAGAAGAGCCATTTCACGTGGTTACAGGATCCATCGAAGGAGAAGGTGGATTACATGAAACCTATCGTGGCTGACGCTGATACCGGCCATGGAGGTGTTGGTGCCGTGATGAAGCTTGCCAAGTTGTTTGCAGAGCGTGGTGCCGCTGGTATCCACATTGAGGATCAGTTGCACGGTGGTAAGAAGTGTGGGCACCTCGGTGGTAAGGTATTGGTGCCAACATCCGAGCATATCAGAAGACTTGTCGCCGCAAGACTCCAGTGGGATATCATGGGAACAGAGACAGTTCTTATTGCCAGATCTGATGCCGAGACAGGCTCCTTGCTCAGCTCGACGGTGGACAAGAGGGACCATGAGTTCATCCTTGGCGTCACGAAGCCGGTCAAGCCATTGAGTGAAGTGATCCAAGACGCTCAGAACAGTGGCCTTGTTGGTGCAGAGCTCTATGCTATCGAGAAGAAGTGGAGAGAGGAGAACCCACTGTCAACATTTGAAGAAGCTGTGGAGAAGAGATTGACAGAGTTGGGAAAGTCTGATTTGATTGAGACTTACAAAGACCAGGCTAAGGGCAAGTCTCACTACGAGTGTCGCACACTTTTCCATGAGATCACAGGTGGAGAGGAGATCTTCTTCGACTGGGAAGCACCACGCACTTTGGAAGGGTACTACATCAACAAGTCCTCTATGGATGTGGCTGTCAAACGTGCATTGAACTTCGCCCCACATGCAGATGTGTTGTGGTTGGAAACCAAGAGCCCTGATCTCTCTGTGGCGCGTGAGTTTGCACAGAGAATCCACGACGTGTATCCGGAGAAGAAGCTGGTGTACAACTTGTCCCCGTCATTCAACTGGTTGGCACATGGGTTCACGAAGCAGGATTTGAAAGAGTACGTCTCCGAGCTGGCCAAGAGCGGGTTTGTGCTCCAGATCGTGTCGCTGGCTGGGCTACATTCAAACGCCATGTCCTCCTATGAACTCGCTAAGGGGTTCCACGAGGATGGGATGAAGGCGTACGTGGAGCTTGTGCAATCCAGAGAGCGAGAGATCGGGTGCGATGTCCTGACGCATCAAAAGTGGTCTGGCGCAGAGTACATCGACTCGATCGTGCAAGTGGTGAACGGTGGCTCCACGATGACGAGTGCCACTGGCAGTGACTCGACAGAGCACTCTTTCTAAGAGACGAGTACGTACGTACTGGCCTCCATATACATACTGTAGCCAATCTGACGAATGTGGAGAAATTGTGTAGGGCCATCGGTTGCTGATAAAGGCCCAACCGCCACCTGCGCTAGCAAAACCGCGCGGCTGCCGGGGAAGTGTCGGTTGGGAGCGCGAGCGTTGCCGAGATGGAAAGTCTGGGCGGATATCTGGGCCTATTGTTTTCTCGCAATGGAAGGCCGATGACAGGCAGGTGGGCGGTGTTTTGGTGCTCGGAGTAGGCATCAAAGGTACCTTCCTACCACTATATCCTGTTGCCCTTTTGTCCCCTTAGTTACCGGTAGTCACTGGTTGTCAAAGATGCGCTGCCGTATGGCATTTTCAGCCTTTTCCCATTGACAGTGGGACAGCAAGGACCCTTCTCTCACTAATTACCACGATTCCAACCGATGTCACTCTCCCATACCTATCATCCGTACCACCCGCACACACACGGCCCGTCAGTCCATCGTCCCCGTGTGCTTTTCCCACAACTACCGCTTGGCTGAGGGTTCTCCAGACTTTAGCCTGGGTCCTGGCTCCCGCCCTTAAAAACCCGCACCGGTCCGCTGCGTTGTGGAGATGCCGACTCGCAGAGCTGGTGGTGATCTGCCCGCCAGTACTATAAAACCAGCACCGGGGCCCGGTCTGCCAGTACCAGCGCCACCAATGTCCTCTGCTCCCTTTTCCCCGTGCACCCTCACACAATGTCCGACTCAGACCCTCAACCGTTCGTGCCCGAGGAGGCCAAGACGCCTAACCACGGCCTCTCGCGCGTCCACTCCGCCCTCTCGCAGCTGACACACCACTCATCACACGACTCCATCGAGCGCATCGTGTCTGGTAACGCTGGTGTCGATGACCTGGTTCGTGAGCTCACACACGACGCCGGTAAGCTCGGTCCACTCGAGGACGCCATCGACATCGAGCGCGTGCACACCACGCCCGCAGTGGACTCCACCTTCCACCCAGCAGACAAGGATCCATGGCAGTACCCAACGGACGCCGCCACCGGCATCCGTATCGTGAACTTCCTCCCAGACGACAAAGAGGACCCACGTAACTTCCAGCAGTGGAAGAAGTGGGCCATCACCTTCTTCCTCGGCGCTATCTGTCTTGACGTTGCCCTCGCCTCCGCCATCGTTACCGGTGGTATGTCCGGTCCTATGGAGACGTTTGGCGTTTCCATGGAAGTTGTCATCCTCACTGTCACGCTCATGGTGCTCGGTTTCGGTATCGGTCCATTGATCTTTGCCCCTCTCTCTGAGGAGATTGGTAGAAAATGGGTCTACGTCTCAACGCTCGGTCTCGCTGTGATCTTCATCATCCCATGCGCCGTTGCTAAAAACATTGGTACTTTGCTCGTGTGTCGTTTCCTCGATGGCCTCTTCTTCTCTGCACCAATGTGTCTGATTGGTGGTAACTTGGCTGAGATGTGGAAGACTGAGGAGAGAGGTGTCGCTATGTCCATTTTCTCTGCCGCCCCATTCTTGGGTCCAATCATTGGTCCACTTATCGGTGGTTTCATCTTTGACAACGTGGGCTGGAGATGGCTCTACTGGGTCCTTCTCATCTTCTCCGGGTTCATGTACTGCTTGCTGGTGATCTTCCTCCCTGAGACCCACCACCAGACCTTGCTCAAGAGACGTGCTAAGAAGCTGAGAAAGGCCACCGGTGACGACACTTACAGAGCCATCTCCGAGTTGCAGACTCGTTCCCTCAAACAGATTGTCGAAACCACTTTGCTCAGACCACCAATCTTGCTCACGGAGCCAATCGTCTTCCTCATCACCATCTACATGTCCGTCGTCTACGGCCTGCTCTACATGTTCTTCTTTGCCTACCCAGTGGTTTACGAGGAGGGAAAGGGCTGGAACGATTCCATGACCGGTTTGATGTTCATTCCTATCGCAGTTGGTGTCATCTGCGCCACCGCCGTTGCCCCATTCTTCAACAATGACTACAACCGCAGAGCACAGAAGTACATTGACCGCGGTGAGATCCCTCCAGCTGAACTGCGTCTGATCCCAATGATGATTGGATGTTGGTTTGTCCCAATCGGTCTCTTCTGCTTCGCTTGGACATCCTACCCATGGTTGAGTTGGGCCGGTCCATGTATCTCCGGTGCCGCTTGTGGCTTTGGCTTCAACATGCTCTACAACCCTGCCAACAACTACATCGTCGACTCCTACCAGCACTACGCCGCCTCCGGGTTGGCTGCAAAGACATTCCTCCGTTCCATGTGGGGTGCCTGCGTTCCACTGTTCACCATCCAGATGTACCACAGATTGGGTGACCAGTGGGCTTCTTCGCTCTTGGCCTTCATTTCCCTCGCATGCTGTGCTATCCCATACGGGTTCTTCTTCTACGGTGCCAGAATCAGAGCAAGATCCAAATACGCTTACTCTCCAGAGAAGGAGACCAAGGCTGTCCCCAAGGACGAGGAGGCTGCCGGTGGCTCTTCCGTCAGTGACTAAATTACACTATTACCCCAGTTGCATAATCTTGACATGATATAAGTATACCCTCTTAATGGAGCATCTAATAGACTTTTGGAGTTGATGATATGTGTAGCTGATGTGAGATGGCAACGGTGATCGCCAGCTAGTCGATCGACACCTCCTGAGATTGAAATACGTGCCATGAGGCTCGGGGACGGAAAATTAAGCCAGCGCTTTTCCTGGGCGACAGCGCCTTGAATTTAGCATAACAAACATTGCATTCCATTAGTAATAGCCCATATTATATGCTTGACATGCCTACATGTCGAAAATCCAACATTTTCTGAGCCAATTTTTTACTTCCACCAAAAAGAGCGACTCTTATCAGTCAAAAGTTGAGTCCAAAAGGAATCCGAGTACGTACTAGCTTGAAAATTTAATTATTTAGCACTTTTGAACACACTCCTGTGATAAACGATTGTCATAATCAACGGGAAAAATACTGGAAGTGCCAGAATCTAATTCCCTGTCCTCCAGTAAAGCTTTGAAATATGCACAAAATGTCCGGGTGTCATGGCTAACCCGGACACCAGAACATAACACCCGAACACCAGAGACCATCAGACATCAGACATCAGCCATCAATGTGTATCACTTGGTGCTTTCTATAGGTTTCTGTTGCATAGGAACGTAGTACATAGTACGTAGGGGCTACATGTAAGTAGTTAATTACAGCATGTACCTCTTGTAGTCCATATATGCCCCGTAGTTCGTTGTAACCCACCGATCAGCGACCAATGCAGCCTCAGAGAACCTCTTGCGGCCGTACTCGTTGTGCAAGGTACTGAAGGTCTTGGGACCCATGAGAGCGTGGAGAAGAAGGTTCACCACCGGGTGTAGCTTTTCTTTATCCACCCCAGAGAGAGTTACCAACTCAGGTGTCCAAGGATCCTCGTGGCCGGTGATTATACGGGCAAAGTACAACGAGGCCGCGGCACCGAGATGGGCATAGACCCCACTGATGCGATGATCCACAGCACACAAGATGGTCAAATATCTGGCAATGTCGAGAGTACATTCTGTGTTGTCCGAAATTGAGAATCTCGCCAGAAATTGGAAACTGCCTGGGTACCCGAGATCGTAATCCAGCTCGATGAGCACAACCCTCTCCATATCACTCAGCTCCTCTGCATCACACTTCCCATAACGAGTAAAGGTTTGGAGTCCAAAATGCTTACCCTTCTTACAGTACTTGTGTGCAATGAAGAGACAAGTTGTAGCAAGGAGAGAATGGTCGTCATATGGGGCTCTCGAAGTGTTGTTGAACCTCTCAAAGTAGTTTACTGCACAGAGGAACGTCTCTGTGTTAAGTCCAATGTGAACGACCAGCCCAAACATCCAATCGAGGATGGTTGCTCGCGTCTCAGTGTCAAATGCACCGTGTAAGTCTGGGTTGAATGGGATAGGGACGGTCATGATGTCCCTCTCGATGAGGGCATGGAAGACCTCTTCCGTGTAGTTATCACGCTCAAATCTCGGTATGTGATCATCCGATGGAGCCAGATATGTATTGCAGACGTGGAAAAATGGGTACCCCGTTGGATAGTAGATCTTATCTAACATAGGCAAACACGAAGGTTTCAACGGAGAGGAGATATCTTTGAGACTTGGTAACTTCTTTTGAGCTTCCACATCATCGTCTGCTACCAGAGGTGGGCGAGGACGATACCGCACTTTCCCAATCTCAACAGTGATCTGAGACTTGGGAGTGCTGGGACGCTGAAGTGGAGCTGCCTGGGGGTCATCTTTGTGATCAAATGTGGTCATCTTGGTGTATTTCTTGAGGATAGCTCTGATACCTTCGCTTCTCTTTTTATCCGCAATCCGGCTTGCCTCAAACATAGTATGATTTCGATTAGTGCTCTCTGTTACACGAGTACATGGAGGATCAGAGACGATGGTCATATTCACATCTTTCCTCCTGTTTATGTAGCTGCGCCAGAAAATTTGGGATGGATCAGTTTGACTGAGATGTTAAAGTGACTGAGATGTTAAGTAGGCGTCCCGCCACTAAATCCGCTAAACTCAACACAGTCTACAACCAGATCCCACTTATAAAATACATCTACCAAACAATTCATTAGCAAAGATAGAAACAGAGGGTACAACCATAACTCAAGCCCTGCTGAAATGGCTCGTGATGAGTTCATCTGCAACGCCAGCAAAAGCCTGATTTTCCGTCAATACCTTATCCACGGTGATCCCAGACTCGTAGGCACACAATAAATCACCTACGGAGCTCTTCAACTGCTCGGTAACAGTGCTTTCCATGACACCAACACGGTCTGCAGGTGTTCTCAATCCACCAAAGAGTTCGTTATCAATAAGGAGTCTGTACATGATACAACCGACGCTCCAAATGTCCATAGACTCTCGGATCTGTATGTGTTGCGATAGGGCACACGCGTCAAGGATATGTGTGTGCTTGTACTGTAGAGCCGATGGGTCAGCGAGGAGGATGGATGGGTGGATAGAGTCACCGATTGGGAAGGAGAAGTCGAAAGACGAAAGCTTCACGTTGCCCATGAAGTCTATGAACACGTTCTCAAATGTGAGGTTGCCGTGGACTCTGCGCGTGGTGGAGATGAGATGCTGTAAGCCCTTGAGGATCTGCGCACCGATGATGTATGGCACGGTGGAGTCACAGTTTCGGAGGTTGGTGGTGGTGAACTCTTCGAGAGAGAATGCAGCTGGCTCACAGAGGATGTAGTAACTTGTTCTCAACGGTGTGTGCTCCACAAATGTGTTTTCTGGCATGAGAAGGTGAACGAGGGTGGCGATCCTCTGTGCCTTGTTATGTTCCATGAGCTTCGACGCCACGGCGAGCTCGTTCGACAGTGTGGTGTGCTTCAAGTCATTCAGCGAGTCTCCATGAATGTCAATGATCTCCTTCAACACATGGTGCTTTCCTGACGTGTGTTCAACGCCATACAAGTGGCCGTTGATCGATCTTGAGATCGACTTTCTGAGGGTGTAGTTCTGGATCGAGAATGGTGCGGTGGTTTTCTTCTGGGACAGACTCTGGACCTCTTCCTTCACGAGGGAGTTCTCAATCTTCGAAAGGACGAGCTGTGCGTTGAGTCGGACGAGTTCGTTCTGGAGAAGCAGGTTCTTTCTGTTCAGTTCCTCGATCTGATCCTGCTCTTCAGCAGGCTGTGTTCTCACCAGGGAGGTTGCTGTGACCGCCCTATTGGAAGCTGGTGTCTCCGGTATCTGACCCATTGCGACCGCCTTGTCGATGTAGACGCTCAAGGGCAGCGGTGGGATTGTCGGTGTGAAGGAGTCGACGACGACGTCGGTGCCCGGGATGACGTAGGAGACGCCCTTGAACGTGATAGAGTCGTATGGGTAGTCCTCAACGGTAAAGACGGCACCCGGGACGTCTTTGAAGGCAGTGTAGATACTGGTGGCTTGGAAGGGGAAGTGCTCGTCCGCGTTTGCCTCGACAAGCACGCGCTTGTGATCGTGTACGTTCACCACCTCGATGCCGAAACGGGCGGCGGCAATCTTCACCACTTTGGCCATGAGCAGGCAGGGCTCGGCAAAGCGCGCAGTGACCTGACCCAGATCGCTCATGATGGAACACGGGCGGTGAATGTCGGTGAACTTGCCACGGGTGGTGCGCTTGAGACGCCTGTCAGGGGCGCCGTAGTCAAGATGTTGGACCCACGCGAGGTAGGGCTCGAAGAAGCTGCGCTCGGAATCTGGGCTGGCGGATTTCTCGCGGCCGCGGATACTGCTGACATCGGTCATGGACACATCCTGTCGTTCAGCCATTGTGTGATGATAGAACTGTTCTGAGCCTCGTGAGTGTTCATGGAGAGGAGGTGCTCTGGCTTTTCAGAGGGCCCGCGGGCCAGCGCTCGCGCGCAACCGAGGACACCCGGACACCACCAGCCCTGTTTGTTGTTGAACTTCGCGGGCGGCGGAGCGTGCCAGTCTTTGAGCCCAACCACCCGGCGGCTACGACAGCGATCACCACCACCACACCACCGACGCCCCCATCGCACAATGACCACCTCGCTGAAGGCCTTCATCAAGTCCGTGCGCGCGTCCAAGACCATCGCCGACGAGCGCTCCATCATCAGGCGCGAGTCAGCCCAGATCCGTACCGCCTTCAAGGACACCACCGTGTCACACAACACGCGCCGTGTCAACATCCAGAAGCTGCTCTACCTCTACATCCTGGGCGAGAAGACGCACTTTGGCCAGATCGAATGTATCAAGCTCTTGGCCTCGCCGAACTTTGTCGACAAGCGTCTCGGTTATCTCGCCACAATGCTCATTCTCGATGAGAACCAGGAGGTGCTGACCTTGCTCACCAACTCGCTCAACAACGACATGAACCATCCAAATCAGTTCATTGTGGGTCTGGCCCTGTGTACTACGGGTAACATCTGCTCTCCGGAGCTTGCCAGAGACGTTTACACCGATGTGGAGCGCATCATCTCTGGGAACAACAACTATCTCAAGAAGAAGGCTGCACTCGTCGCATCCAAGATTGTGGAGAAAGACCCGGATCTTTCCGAGATTTTTCAGGATAAGGTGGACGCCTTACTCAATGCCCAGGATCACGGTGTGCTCATTGGCACAATGAAGCTCATCAGATCCCTGTATGAGGTGTCTCCGGATTCCAGATCATTCCTCATCTCCAAGATCCCAAAGATTGTCGGAATCATCAAGCACATGCTGAGCAACTTCAACCCAGAGTACGACACATCACAGATACGTGATCCATTCTTGCTGACGGCCATTGTCAGAACATTGGGAGTGATCTTTGCCGATGAAACGCAGACCCAAAACACATCGAAGTACATTGAGCAGTTCAACGACATCCTCACCAACATCGCTTCGACAACGTCTTATCAAAAGAACACCGGTTCATTGCACGAAGTTGTCAAGACCATCTTCAACATTCCAAATCTGGACCCAGCTCTCAAGGTGTTGGGAATCAACACATTGGGTCAGTTGTTGAGCACGAAGGAGAACAACAACAGATATGTGGCCTTGAACACGTTGCTCACTGTGGTGAACATCGAGCCGTTGGCTGTGCAGAGACATCGTCAGACCATTGTCGCCTGTTTGTCCGACATGGATATATCCATCAAAAGAAGAGCATTGGAGTTGTCGTTTGCCATCTTGGATGCGTCCAACATCCGTATTCTCATCAGAGAGATTTTGACATTCTTGGAGAACCCAGTGAACAACGACAAGGAGATCAAATCATACATCGTCACAAACGTTTCCAACATCCTTGAGCGTCAGGACTTGATTCCAAACGAGAAGTGGAGATTCGACACGCTTGTGAGACTTGTTCAACTCAGCGGTGATGCATTGACCACAAAGATTGCCTCACAGTTGCTCTCCCTCATCATGAGCATCAAGAACGATGACGAATTGAAGAGATACACGGCCAACAGAATCTTCAAGGCCTTGTATGAGGACAGTACACAGGACGGGTTGGATTTGATGTGTGTCTACTTGGTTGGAGAGTACGGTGACTTGCTGCTTGGAACGTCACTCGATGAGAACAAGAAGATTGATGACGTGACATTGACGGACTATTTGATCAACTTGTCAAGGCTGAAAGATGATGATCCAACAATTGTGTCATACATCCTCACGGCATGCATCAAGCTCTCGAGCAAGATCCAGAACAACTCTGCCCGCACAAAACTTCAAAAGTACATCGAGTCCAAGACCACCTCTTCAGACCTCAACGTCCAGATTAAGGCTGTGAGCTACTCAGTGTTGTTCAACGAGCCAGACCACATCAAGAAGGGCATCTTGGACAGAATGCCACCACCAGTGATCAAGGCTAAGGACACCATCTCATTGACCACTAAGGGCGGCAAGAGAATTGCACAGACCTCTTCCAACACTTCCAAGGCTGCCTCTTCAAAAACCGAGGACCTCTTGCTCGACTTGATGGATGACAATGACGTTCCAACGGAGACCACTGCTGGCCAGACCAACTCTGTCGACCTGCTTGGTGATATCTTTGGCTACACACCAGGTGCCGCACCAGCAACACCACCAAAGAACGACATTTTGGGATTGTTCAACACCAACGCGACACCATCAGCCCCATCCGGCATTGAGGCCTTCTCCAACGATGTGTTCAAGGTTTCTCTTCGTCCAAAGACCATTGGTGGTGGACAAGCCACGATCGAAGTTGTGATTGAGAACAAGAGCAACAACCAGTTCACAAACTTGACATCACACATTGCAGTGACAAAGACACAGAAGCTGACTATTGCTGCACCAGCTACAAACACCGTGGAGGCGCATGGATGGACCACACAGGATATCAGAATCACCGGTGAGGTTGGTGCAAAGATCAAACTGAGAATTAAGGTGGAGTTTGATACGCCAACGGGACACCAGGAGAAGCAGTTTGATTTCGCAAAGTTCTCTCAGACCCTCTAGACATATAGTTCTTTTGTATAAGATAAAAAAAAGAGTATGGAATTTGTTATAAAGATCCCCAATTAGTGCTCAATGGCAGAAGAAACACCCTCGGCAACCTGGTCAACCTTGTCAGCAAGCTCCTGAACCTTGGCGTTGCCAACGTACTTGTCAGCCAATGGCTTGATGACAGAGCTGTAGACGACCTGGGCACCGCCAAACTGTGGGAGGGAGAGGTAGAGGAGGAAGATGGTCTTCATGAACCAGTAGAATGGGATCCAGTAGAGGATGGCCTTGGACCAGAACTCGATAACGTTGAGGAAGGCAAACACGACCCAGTAGGTCAAGAGCTCGGTGTCGTCTCTGGTGGAGGTGGTGTTGAGGGCCTTGAGGGACAAGTAGCCTGGGATCACGAAGCCGGCAATGTTGGAAAGCAACTGGCTGATACCACCAACGTTGATGAAGATCAAGAGGAAGTACACGACACCGGCACCGACAACGGCGTAGGATCTTGGCAAGCCAGAGGCCTGCTCAAACTGGGTGAGGACGGAGTTGCCTGCAAACTTCTGTGGTCAATTGATAGTTAGTTTTGGTTCTGTCGACACACATCCACCCGTCATCGTTTGGCAAAGGGGGGCAGCTCGTAGGCAGTGCATAGTGGAATTGAAACGCCAAAACCCCACCAAACGCGCGGATTTCAACGGGGAAACTCACAGAGTCGATACCCTTGAGGGCACTTTGGAACTGGCCAACGAAGTCAGACATTGTGTTTGGTTTTGGTGTGGAGAATGGCCGTTTCCCGTGTTCACCGGCAGCAGTGGAAAATGCGAATTTCAGAGGCCGCGGCCCGATCCGCGCGCGACGGGCGAAGGTTTCGCGAACAAACCTGTTGTTGTCTGTTGTCTGTTTTGCAGTGGTGTCCGGGTGTGGCCTCCTTTTCCCCCCCCCGCGCCGGCGCGCGCGATAACGTCAGTCAACAATTAATTAGTACTTCCTCCTCGTCACGTTTTGAGCCAAGGCTTCCACGAGCTTCCAACCACCACAACCACCGCAACCACCAAAGATGTTCTCCACGCTCGGATTCAAGAAGCACCGGCGCCGCTCAGAGACGGACCGCGCGAGTGCGAGCTCAGAGCAGTCGTCCTCCGCCGCCACAGCAGAGTACCCGTCGCCGCTCAACAGAGTAACGTCCAACACGTCGTCCAACCGGCCACGTTCCCGCTCCCACGGCGGATCCAAGGCTCTCTCACGCACACTCTCGAACACCCTATCCAAGCGACTGTCATTCTTCTCCAACAACTCGTCAGATGACCTCAACTCTATTGTCTCGTCCGGGTCAGTGGTGCTCGAGGACGATGAACCCGTAACGGAGGAACTCATCAGGTTCAGGACTCTGAACCAAGACAGATTCCCCAGACGCGTGCACCAGTTCCTCAAGTTCCATGGTTTGTCTGCCCCGAAGATTGTGCAGCAGACAGCGAACTGCTGGATCTCTGTGAGTGCGTCCGGCGAGAAGGTGTTCCTCCCATCGTTGATCTCGCTGACGGAGGAGGAACAGCAGAATCTGGAACTCAATTCTCCCAACCCCATTCCATCTTCCTCATCCATGAGGCCTGTACCTCCAATCGAGGAGAACGAGCAGACGCATACACCGCCACCACAACAGACGACTCACCACATTGATGACAGCGTGGACCCGATTGCACATACCTTTGCAGTTGTGGTGACGCTTTTGAAACCAACACCGATCCTCACTATCAAGACCCAACTCCAAGCGATATGTTCCGTACAGTGGCCCAAGGGACTGCCCTCTGATCGCAATGTGCGCCGTGAGGACTTTGAACTGGCACAGGCCACGTGGGACTTAAACTTGGTGAACCACAGCTTCTTCTCCGCTTTGGATGACGACGACTCTGAGGATCCCCAGGAGTCGTTCATAACCGAGCAGAAGATACCTACCAAGCGTGTTGAGCACAAGTCTTATGATCAGGTATCCAGGGGAGGGTACGCCAACTCCAAGAGAGACCAGGACCCATTTGTCATTGGTGCGTTGAACAGCGGGACGAGCATCAACTTCTCACCAGGCCACTATGTATTTGTTTTGCCTACTTTGTTTGAACCACATCTGCCTGAGTCATTGCTCACGACCAAATCGCAGGTGTCTTACACTCTGCGCACGATCGTGGTGGAGAAGTCCAAGACGTATGCGTTTGGAGAGAGCTACGTCCCCGTGATCAGGGCTCCACCGGTGAGTGGGATCACCACAGCGGACAAGCCAATCTTTGTGAGTAAAGTGTGGAACGACACGTTGAGCTATGAGATCTCTTTCCCTAGAAAGTACGTCACTTTGGGGTCCGAGTTGCCGATGAAGCTCAAGTTCATCCCCTTGGAGAAGAAGGTGACTGTCAAGAGAATCAAGGTGAACGTTATTGAAAAAGTGACTTATGTCGCCAAGAGTCTGGAGTTTGAGTACGACGAGCACGGCAACGACCTGGATGAGGCGTATTTGCAGACAAACGGGAACGAGAAGATCATCCATCTGTTGGAGGTCAGAGCCAAACAGAGGAACTCGAAGGCTGTGAGAGAGGAAGTTGTTGAAGATGCCGCAGTGTATGACAACTTGCTCTCGTGCTGCTACCAGAAGCCAGCTGGTCCAGAGAAGTCCACGGATGCAGAGATTGTGGGGCCATTGACGATCAACACCTATGTACCGTTTGTGAAACCACAAAGGCCTGCCAGGTTTTATCCACATTGCTCAAAGCACTTCTTCAACACAGTGGTGCACACAGACAAGAACAAGTTGCAAGCCTCGACAGCACACAAGACGCGCATGTCGAACCAGAACTACAACGTGAACATTGCCACGAAGATCAACCAAGTTGAAGAGGGTCTTCTCCCGGACTCGTCGAACAACCGTTACATCAACATCGAGCACAAGCTGCAGATCTGCGTGCGCATCTCCAAAGAGGACAAGGACAAGAAGATGCACCACTACGAGGTGATCATCGACACACCGGTGTTCTTGCTCAACAGTTGCTGTGTCCCAGAGAGCGTGGAACTGCCACCGTATTCGGACATGGGCCACATGGTGCGCCTGCCGACGTTTGAAGAGTCGATGTCACCAATGAACTCACCGGTGCTGATGCCATACAACGAGGAGACGCTGGATAAGCTTTCAAGAACGTCGACAATGACCTCTACTGCCGGGTTGGATGAGTACGACAACATTGACGCTTTGGTCCAGGGGGATTCGTCTGAAATATCGTTGACCGTGATGCGCCGCCGTCGGTCAACGGCGACCAAGACGGATCTGATGAGTTCATTCAGGAGAACGGTGTCCAATAACCAGCCACTGATGGACTCTGGGTCCTCGAGTGGGCGGGTGAGCGAGGAGATGCCTGAGAGCCCGCCGCCGTACATGGAGTCTGTTGCGCTGCTGAGCGACGAGAGCACTGGCGAGGTGGAGGTGGACGCGGACACAACCGTCCAGGAGAGCATCGATCTGACGGAGCAGTTCACACGCGCAGTGTACGGCCAGGAGTGATGAATGCAGGGATTTTTAGTGTATCCTTTGTAGTGGGCCGGGCTTCTCCGCATCCGACGGAAGTCCGCGGGCAGCCAAACGTCATGCGTTCTAGAGAAAAATTAAAGTGGCGAAAGGGTTCTGCGGGTACAAAAGCGGCCTGTGCTGCTTCTCTTCGTCCACTTCAAACCACGCACCACACACACACACACAGACACAGACAACAATGTGCTGCTGCTGCTGCTGCGACTGCGTGCTCGTGCTCATCGCGCTCGTCTTCCCGCCGTTCCCGGTCTGGATGAAGACGGGTCTGTGCTCCGCAGACTCGTGGATCAACATCGCCCTCTGTTTCCTGGGCTACCTCCCGGGCGTTCTCCACTCGCTCTACATCATCGCCAAGTACCCGATCCAGTACGTCGTCATCGACACCGAGGCCCAGATCTACCGTCCGGTCTCGGCAGCCTCCAACGAGCGCCACTACCACCACCACAACCACCCAACCACCGTCATCAGAGAGCGCGTGGAGACCCCAACCAACGAGCAGCTCATCAGCTACGAGAACCCGGGCTCCTACGGCTCCACGAACAACCAGCCGCCTCCATACTCGGAGCTGCCTGGCCCATCCAAATGAGTTCAACGACAACTTTTTCTTTCCTCTTTCTAATGTCTCTCATGTCCTAATAATGTCTCCCCGGTCCCTTCGGTATAAACGGTTAACGGTTACAAATACACTACAAGATCTCTTTGATTGCACATTTTTGCCCTGTAGGTTGACCTGCATGCTATATATGATGCCTCTTTATGGGCTCCTGCTCCTCGCTGAGCCAGTCCTCGAGAACAGGCGGGAGAACATCGGTGTCCAGCAACAACATCTCGCTCACGGTGCTCTCTGCGCCCACAGTGTCCATACACGACGCGTACCCGTCTTCAAACACGTACAGTCTCAGCTTCTTGTCCACAGAGCTCGATGCGAACGTCAGGAACCGCGAGCTCATCCGTCTGTCAGCCTCCAGCGGGAATGTGGCCACAGCGGACAGTGGGCCCAGAGGCATTCTCAGCTTGTTCACCACCGTGAGCTTGTTGTAATCCAAAATGACAACGTTGTTGAATGCATCTGCCACAAACAGCAATTTACCTACCAGCTTCAAGTGTCTGATTGGGTTGTCACAGATCTGCATCTCATCTAGTGGGTACTTTGTGATACTTGGGACGTAGAACAACAGTTTCCCAAACCTGGTGGCGGCGATGAATCGACAGTTCTCAGTAGGCTCGCCATTATCACCGTCCAGCGGGACAATAGCAACGTCTTGGACCCACACTGGCTCCTTGGATGAGAACCCCTCGAGCACTTTATCCACTTTCTTCACAGTCTTGGACTTCCACACGTTCGTATGCGTATCAATCTCAATGACTGCGATCTCTCTGTCCTTCCCTCCAACAATCACACGCTTGTGCTGCGTGTTCTCCGTGTTTGGAAGGAACTTGAAGAAGCTCACGCTCCCATGCAACCCGAAACTCATGCTGAAATCGTTGTAACACGAGGTCAAGAGCGTCTCGAGTGAGAGGAAATAGCAGTATCCGAGCCCGGTGCACGCTTTGAATTCGTCTCCATCGATAACTTCAAGACTGACGAAGAAATCGGCCTCAGCTGCCGTGGTCATAAGATGCTTCTCCTTTATGCAACGGAATCCATCGTCAACGTCATAGATGTGTAGAGTGAGACCCTTCCGCCCCGCGAGGATGTACTTCTTCTCCTTCCATTCAAACGCGCATATCTTTTGCACATACTTCTGGCGTCCTTCACACCCGAATGTGTGGATCTTCTCTAGTTGTAGCGATTCGTTCACTTCCCATACTGCCCCCAGTTGTTAGGATATCGTTTTCCCATATACCCCGGATGGATTCGGGTGCCATTGTCTCGAGGACAACGGTCTGGATGAAATCCTCGGTGGAAACCGCAGAAAAAAACTCACCTGAACAGCCACCAGTGGCCAGATCACTCGTCAGGAGTCTCATATCGTCAAAGATTTTGGGATTAAACTCTTCCTGGACCTCGAGACCCTCTCCGAATACCTTTTGGGGTGTCAACGCTGCCCAGCTCCGAAAGGTAAACAAAGCCCCCGGGCCCGGCCGGCGGAGGAGGTGGCCCTTTTTTTTTTTTTCGCGAAAAGTCTGGTGGTGTCCGGGTGTCGGGAGCGGATGAACTGATTGGTTGGATCAGGATTAACTTCCTCAGCGGTTTGGTTTGATGGGACGCTTCCTGGGCCAATGAACATCACTCGCATTGGGATACGTCCGGTAAGACTGATGGTATGTTCTCAACCTGTTTAGACGCAAGCACAATCACTGACTCCCTCCCAGAACACATGGACCTCCTCCGCCATCCTCACTGATCGAAAATCACGGTTCCAAGGCCATGCCACACGAATAACATCTTCAACTGACGTACCAGCGCTATTAAGTTCACTGGTAGAGTCTGAAAAGTCCTTACAGAAGGCATCACACCCGACAATGTACGCATGGAGGACACAGTCCAATCAGGGGATGTCAGACTGTGGAGAAGCCGGAGCAGGACTCAGGCTGATGGGGCTCCTCGAACGTACTGGGCTGTACGATATCCTCATCGTTGTCACACGATGGTATGGAGGCACACCATTGGGAGGTGCAAGATTCCGACATATCAGTTCTGTAGCTGTTGAAGCTCTGAAAAATGGAGGCTTACTCGAAGAGCCTAAGAAGACTACCAAAAAGAAGAAGAAATGAACAGTGAGTATAAAGAGATCTATGAAGGGAATATATATAGGGAGGTACAAACGCTCAGATGTACTTGTATGGGTTAAGAATAGCGTTTGGATCGTACAGCTGCTTGAGCTGCTTCATGAGCTGGATCTCAATCTCGGACTTGGAGTAACCGATGTAGTTCTTCTTCTGGAAACCCAACCCGTGCTCAGCAGAGATGGATCCCTTCTTGGACGACACCCACTCGTAGATGAATGGCTCCAAAACCTTCTCCACAGCCTTCTCGTAACGTCTCACGGCAACGTTCAAGTGCACGTTACCATCACCAACGTGACCATAGCCCACAGCATCGATGACTGGGAACTCATCAGTCTCACCGATAAGACCATGCTCGTTCAATCTCTCCCTAGCAGCATCGATCAACCCGTACAAGTGGTCCAATGGCAAGGAAACATCGTACTTGTAGACACCACCGCCAACTTGTGAGGACTCTGGGATCTGCTCACGCCAGTTCCAGAGGTTCTTCAACTGTGTCTCGTCCTGGGCAATGACACCATCGGCAATGGTTTCATTCTCAAATGCATTCTCCAAGAAGGCCTCAAGCTTCTCAGCGTCATGGGTACCGTTGGAACCAGATGTCTCGATCAAGACGTAGAATGGATGCTCGTCTTCCAATGGATGTGTGGTTTTCAAGTGCTTCTTGGTCAACACCTGCGAGTTGTTATCCATGAGCTCGAAAGCGGACAGAATCTCACCAAGCTCGGCCTTAGCCTGGACAAAGGTCTTCTTCACGCTCTCGTAGTCTGGCACACCGAGGAAGGCAACGTTGAAGTTCTTTGGTCTTGGTGGACAGAGGATGGACATACCGGTGATGACACCGAGTGTACCCTCTGATCCGATGAACAGCTGCTTCAAATCGTAACCGGTGTTGTCCTTTCTCAAAGCGTCGATAGAGGAGACGATTCTTCCATCTGGCAACACAACCTCGAGACCAAGGACAGTTCCATGGAGGGAACCATAGCGCAAGAGTCTCAACCCTCCGGCGTTGGTGGCCACGGTACCACCAATGTGACAGGACCCCTTGGCACCGAGGTCCAACGGGAAGATGTATCCATGCTCAGCGAGGAACTGGTCGGCAACTTCGAGAACGACACCGGTGTCAGCCTTGAGGATACCCGATGTCTCGTCGAACGAACGGATCTGGTTCATGTTGGAGAGACACAGCACCACTTCGTCAAACACTGGGATGGACCCACCAACGAGACCGGTGTTACCACCCTGTGGCACAACGGCGAGCTTCTTCTCGTTGGCGTACTTCAGGATCTGGGACACTTGTTCAGTGGTCTTTGGCTTCAGCGTGAGCTTGGACTGGCCGCGGTACTTGCGCATCCAGTCCTCATTGTAGAAGAGAAGGTCATCGGCGTCGGTGATGATCTGGGACTCGGCCAGGATGGACTTGAAGAAGCTCATGTCCTCTGCATCAAGAGCCTTGTAGCGTGGGTCACGCTGGACGTTTGGATACGACTCAGCGGTGAGTCTGACCTCCTTGGTGGCAGAGAGACGTGGTGTCGATGTGTGGAGAGAGGCCGTCTGGACTCTGTTAATGGCGTGATAAGCGGTCGGGAGGGCAGCAGAGCGCTTCAAAAGAGCACGGGTCACAGTGCGGGCCGTGACGGCTCTGGAGGATGTCTGTCTGAGCATATTGCAGTGGAGAGACGGATGTTCAACGTCATCAAAGCACTGGTGGACCTCGAGACATATAAAAGCGCCATTTTCGTTTTCGGCGAACGTCCGGAGTCACACCGAATTTTTCAGGCGCGTCACGTGCAAGCTACGTTATCTCTGCGCAGGCGTTTATCCAGCGCTCAGAAGCGTCTCTTCTTGTTGAAACGGCCTCCGAACGACGAGCTGTTACCGTTATTGCTGTTGTTGTTGTAGTTGCGTCCACGGTTCTGGTTCTGATCGATGTACCCAGACCGGCTGTAGTTCTTGCTGTTGTTGTAGCCTCCTCCTCTGCGATAGTCGTCGCTGGCCCCGTAGTAACTGCTGCCGTCGTTCAGACTGTAGTAGTCGTCGTTGAATGCGTTGTCATTGCTGTGACCTCCACGTGGATAGTTGTACACTGAGGGAGCTCTTGGGCCTCTTGGTGGTAACGTACCGGACTTGGCCAGCGGTGGCATGCTCTGCGAGGCCCGCAGATTCTTCTCCTTCTTCGGCTTGAACGTGTCCTTGATCTTGTTGATGAAGCCTCTCTTCTTTGGCTGTGGTTCGTAGTCGTCGCGTCTGTAGTCCTCATCGTAATCGTCGTAATCGTCATCGTACTTGCGCTTTTTGTGGAGGTCGAAGTACTTCTCACGAAGTTGTCTTGGAAGGTTGTGTCCCGAGAAGGCAGAGCCATCAATGTTAGGGTACCGCGATGATCTCTCCTCTGGACACTCATCTCCGTAGTGGCCCTTCTCCGCACAGTTGTAGCAGTAGATGTTGTTTGGAAGACCCTTGCGTTTGTCACTGGCCTCTATCGTCAGGTAGGATCTCCAGATCCCCGGGCATCGGTCTGCTGTGTGTCTTGTGGAAGTGCACGACTGGCAGTATATCCTTCTGATACGCTCTGTGCATTGGTTCTTGTAGTGGCCCTTCTCGCCACAGTTGGAGCACACGATGGACTTGGGACACTGCTGCTCGTAGTGGTCGCCCACCACACCGCACGAGTGGCAAACCACGGTCTTGCACTGGGCTCTTTTGTGACCGCGCTGGTGACAGTTCGAACACTTTGGACCACTTGGACCGTCAGAGACACCGAAGTAACGGCCCTCACCACGGAGTTCAACTAGCTCGTCAGGATTGTCATTCACCTCATCGATAGTGAGTGCCACGGTCTTTGTACTCCGGAAACTCGAGTCTGCATCTTCGACGCTGTGGGAAGGGGAGAAAGTTAGTCAAATTTTACATCAGTGGAAAGCTTAGAACTCAGACTTACAGATCCATCTTGCCGCTCTGTGGAAAATGCTCAGAAGTTGGTAAACAACCACCAAATCAATTCGCCATCTCCAGAGAAACAGGCCTCGCATCGGCAAAATTTGATGCGACTTTCGCGGCGGTCACGTGCACATCGTCTGCCAATTCCCGCGTGCACACGAAGTCGTGGCCCTTACCGAAAAAACGCGGACTCGTCGCCGCCGATTTTTGTCGGCAGAGTGGGCACGTCACCTAAAAACACTCATCTGGTGGGCCCGCTTTGCACCCACTTCCTTTCCCTCGCACACATCGCAACAATGGCCGAAGAAGTCGCTGCACAGGTCGAGAAACTCAGCGTCAACGAGCAGGCTCCAGCGGCCCCGGCCGCCGCTGCTGCCCCAGCCGCTCCACAGAAGAAGGAGAAGAAAAAGAAGGACAAGAACGTTGGCGCCACCACCAACAAGCTCTACCTCGAGCCACAGCCTGAGTTCATCGACGAGCGTATCCAGCTCTTTGAGAAGCTGCAGAAGGAGTACAACGACTTTGTCGCTGCCCAGCCACGTGTCCCTATCAAGATCACCTTGAAGGATGGCACCGTTAAGGAGGGTACTGCTTGGGAGACATCTCCAATGGACATTGCCAAGGAGATTGGCAAGTCTTTTGTCGAGAGACAGTGTATCTCTAAGGTTGATGGCGAGCTCTGGGACTTGGAGAGACCTTTGGAGAAGGACTCCCAGCTCGAGTTCTTTGACTTTGAGACCGAAGAGGGTCGTCGTGTCTTCTGGCATTCCTCTGCTCACGTCCTCGGTGAGGCTTGTGAGTGTAACATGGGTGCCCACATCTGTTTGGGTCCACCAACTGACGACGGTTTTTTCTACGAATTCTCTGTCAACGGCGGTGAGACCGCTGTGTCCCAGGCTGACTTCCCTAACTTGGAGGGTGTCGCCAAGCAGGCCATCAAACAGAAGCAGAAGTTTGAGAGACTCGTCATGTCTAAGGAGGACTTGCTCAAGATGTTCCACTACTCCAAGTACAAGACCTACCTGGTGTCCACCAAGGTTCCAGATGGTGGTTCCACCACTGTGTACAGATGTGGTCCATTGATCGACTTGTGTGTTGGTCCTCACATCCCACACACTGGTAAGATCAAAGCCTTCAAGCTTTTGAAGAACTCTTCTTGTTACTTCCTCGGTGACGCCAACAATGACTCGTTACAGAGAATCTACGGTGTCTCCTTCCCAGACAAGAAGCTAATGGATGAGCACCTCAAGTACTTGGAGGAGGCTGCCAAGAGAGACCACAGAAAGATTGGTAAAGAGCAAGAGCTCTTCTACTTCAACGAGATGTCTCCAGGTTCCTGCTTCTGGCTGCCACACGGTACCAGAATCTACAACACCCTTGTCGATCTTTTGAGAAACGAGTATCGCAAGCGTGGTTACGACGAGGTTATCACTCCAAACATGTACAACGCCAAGCTGTGGGAGACCTCTGGTCACTGGGCCAACTACCAGGAGAACATGTTCACATTCGACGTGGAGAAGGAGAAGTTTGGTCTCAAGCCAATGAACTGTCCAGGTCACTGTTTGATGTTCAAGTCTCGAGAGCGTTCTTACAGAGAGTTGCCATGGAGAGTTGCCGATTTCGGTGTCATCCACAGAAACGAGTTCTCCGGTGCTCTTTCCGGTTTGACCAGAGTGAGAAGATTCCAGCAGGATGATGCCCACATCTTCTGCACTGAGGACCAGATTGAGCAGGAGATTGAGAACATCTTTGACTTCCTCAAGTTTGTCTACGGTGTCTTTGGCTTTGAGTTCAAGATGGAGTTGTCCACCAGACCAGAGAAGTACGTTGGTGAGATTGAGACCTGGAACAACGCTGAGAAGAAGCTCGAGTCTGCTTTGAACAAGTGGGGCGGTGAATGGGAGGTTAACCCAGGTGACGGTGCCTTCTACGGTCCAAAGATTGACATTATGATCTCTGACGCTTTGAGAAGATGGCACCAGTGTGCCACCATCCAGTTGGACTTCCAGTTGCCAAACAGATTCGAGTTGGAGTACCGTACCAAGGATGTTGCCTCCGAGGAGGTTAAGGACTCTGCCAGACCTGTGATGATCCACAGAGCCATTTTGGGTTCCGTTGAGAGAATGACTGCCATTTTGACTGAGCACTTTGCTGGTAAGTGGCCATTCTGGTTGTCCCCAAGACAGGTTTTGGTTGTCCCAGTTGGTCCAAAGTACTACGACTACGGTGCTGAGGTTTGTGACATCTTGAAGGCCCAGGGCTTCTACGCCGATGTTGATGTTACCGGTAACACCTTGCAGAAGAAGGTGAGAAACGGTCAGATGCAGAAGTACAACTTCATCTTCATTGTCGGTGAGTCCGAGATGACTTCGAAGGCCGTCAACATCAGAAACAGAGACATCACCGACTTGCAGACCAAGAACGAGATGGTTCCATTGGATGCTGTGTTGGCTCAGTTGAAGGAGTTGAAGGAGTCCAAGAGAAGCGACAACGCGTTGATCTAGATGTGCGGAGGAGAAGGGGGGTTTCTTACTTGATTATAGTTATATTTGATGATGTCATTAATAAGCATAAAAACCAGTGATATGTAGCGTTTGCGAAGGTTCACCACTTCTTCTCCTCTTCTTCACCGATGTGTCTCTCCTGCTCCAACAACTTGTCGAACTCGTCTTGCTCCTCCGATGTTGGTTTCTCCACTTGGTAAACGTTGGTGGTGAACGGGTTCTGTGGCTCTGACTGCTGTGTTCTCACCCTGTTCCACGAGCTCGAAGGCTCAGGAGGCGACTGGATGCCGTTGAAGTTTCTCACTCTGTCCCAGGCAGATTGGTACGACGGCTCGGCCTTTGATTTCTCTGCGAATGGATCGTCGTAGTCCTCGTCAACCTGAGGCGAAGATGAGTCTTCTGGAGCAGAGCCAGGAGCAGCAACAGGTGCATCTGGGATCTCCACGCGACGTCTGTTCATTTCTGCTCTTGGACCACTGTACAGTCCCAATGGATCTCTGCCCGAATATATCGTCTTCTTTCTCTGCTCTGCAGCCTCTTTAGATCTCGGATCTTTCATGATATGTTCCGGGTGGTCCTTCGTGAGCTTGTAGTACATCCACCACTTTGACGACTCAGCCGGTTTGAGCATCTGTGCCACCTCGTAGCACTTCTGGTCGGTCTCCCTCAGCTTCTCCAGCTGCCAGTTGTAGCTCTTGGATGCGGCGAACGGGGAGGCAAACATCATTCCACCCATTCCGATCAGCATGGCCATGCCGACGTTGGTACCCTTTGTGGACCCCGTGCGCAGTTTCTGGCGGTAAAAAGGCACGGAGGCGATGGCGAAGAAGGTGGCCCATCCCAGACCGAGCGTTGTGTAGGAGATAGTGGAGTAAGTGTCAGCCAGGAGGGAGCGCTGATTGGGCGTGAGCGTGTGGTCCTTCTCGTAGAAGTCGACGGCGTACTGGAAGGCGCGCTGCGTGGCCGGGTCAAGCTTCGAGACGTCGAGTTCCTGTGTTTGTTGCTGGGCCATTGGGGTGTCTGGTGCAGTCCTGTTGGAGGGCGAAGGGGCAAGAGAAGCAGTTTCAAAGCCCGTTCTCTCCCTCGCCAAATCCCAACGCGGAGAAGGTGCACACCCGGACACCATCACAGAATCGTTTCGCGAACTGCGGTCGGTCGGTCGGCGGCGGGCGGCGGCGCTGTTGAAAGTGACACGAAAACATCAACAAACGGTGCCTGTGGGCGCTGATTCCGAGCTATCACAACCGCTTTCGATAAGATCCATACACAATGTCTGACAGTGACGGTATGTTTTCCCCACCCTTCTCCTTTCCCGCTTTTGAAAAGACCCAGTGAATTAACAATCCTAACAGAAATCTACACTCTCCGCCAGCACTTCTTCACAGGCGAGTACTCCCAAGTGAGCGCGATCGCTCTCGACGAGTACACAGGCCCAGCCAAGGCCCTTGCACAGGGATACAAGCTCAGGTCACATGTGATCTTGGGCGAGTTCAGCGAGGCTGAGGCTCTCGTGGATGACTCGTTCACCCCAGCTGCTAAGGAGGCATATCAGGCATACATCTCCTTCGCCAAGGGCGAGGACGCTTCCGCCTTTGACAAGCTCGTGACCGAGTCCAAGAACGACACCACGGTGCAGATTCTCGGCTCTTTCTATCTCGTCAAGAACGGCCGTGCGGATGAGGCCATCACTCTGTTGCAGCACCACGAGTCCTCTTTGGAGGCTGTGCTCCTGCTCACTCAGCTCTTCCTGTCACAGGGCAAGCTCGACGCTGCAGAGAAGGAGGTGAAGCAGGCCCAGGCATACTCCCACGACAGTATCATCTACAACTTGGCTGAGGCGTACGTGAACGCTGCTAAGAATGGCGAGAGTTTGAGAGGAAGTTTATACTTCTTTGAGGAGCTCAGCCATGGCCACCCAACATACAAGACATTGATCGGCGAGCTTGTGCTGAACTTGCAGCTGCACCAGTTCCCAGAGGCCGAGGAGATTATCAGAAAGCTCAACGAGCTCGGGGGTGAAAACGCAGACTTTGTCGCTAACGAGTTTGCCTACGCTAACATCAAGGGCGACCAGGCCGAAGCACAGAGCAAGATCGCCCAGTTGGAGAGCTTGGACCCAGAGCACCCAGTGCTCACGGACTACAAGGCCAAGAACGAGATGTTTGACAGCATAGTGGAGATGTACAAGGGCGAGGTTGCCAACTAAAGAAGAGAGGTTGAATGGACATCTCGCGCTGTGTGTTGTTAGTACTATGAATAATGTTTTGGCATCCAGCTCTGAATGCTGCCAGGTAGAGTGTACAAGGTGGATTTGGTTCACCTGTTTGACATCGATGAAGTGTAAAGAAGAGACTGATGGGTGCATTTAAGTATTACTGTGTCCCCTACCAGACATGATCACGTGACTAACACGTGATAAGTGTAGCACATAAGCAGAGCCCGCTGCTTCGAAGACGCTTATTGAGAAGAAAGAAAGTCTCTGGCGTACTGAGAACACTTATAAACACTAATACAACCACTAATACAGCTACATGAGTGCATCTACACAACTATGATGCCGCCTTTGGTATAGAAAATCCAGATCTGGAAGGTCTACAGCCGACCACCGAGTTAACCTCTCACCTGAGCTCCCTGATCTGGGAGGGAGCCAGAATATCCGACTTATAGTAGGGTGAAAAGGAAATTTATCTTTTTGCTCCCTCACTAAACCATACCCAACTACGCTCGATCACCATAGAACATCAAAATGGGCATCAAAATCATTCTGAGACCAAAGGCAGCTGCTCGTTACACAGCACCTAGTGTACAGCCAAAGAGACTGGTCTGCACCAAGCTCAAACTGAAGCTGAGACCAGAAACGAAAGAGGAGATCAGACAGGGAGAACAGCTGAAAAGAGAGCGCTTTGAGAGAATCAAGGCGAGAGACTACATATGCTGCACCCCGCTCTTACAGACCGACCTCGACTTCGATGAAGCAGAGATCTTCCCAATTGTCAACTTGGGTCCTAAGAAGCCCATACCAGGAACGGACAGAAGCATCAATGTTCTCACCATGAACGTTCTTGAGGATTTGGACCGCAGTATCAGGATACAAGAGGTGCAGGCCAAGGAGAACCACTACGATGGGAGCTGGAAGGACTCCGGGTTCGAGGAGTACGCAGAGGAGATCAACCAGTATCTCTTTGAGCAGGAGGTGTGGACCCTCCCATCCTCTAACTACATGGACAAGCAGCCTTTCATTACCAGAGAGCAACGACAGGAAGCTGTTGAGTGGATCTACGAGGTACACAAGAATTACTCCGGGCATATCCGTTACAGCATCTCCCAGGAGACGTTACACCTCACGATGAACCTTTTTGACCGTGTTTTGAGCAAGAAAGCCATGAGACCAGAGTACTTGAAGACGATGATTGGTGCTTGCTTCATGCTTGCCAACAAGTTCCAGGACTCCAGATTCAAGAGCAGCAAGAAGAAGAGCAAGAAGACCAATTTGAGGGCCAAGAAGCTCTCCTCTTTGAGCGAGGAGGTCGAGCAGAAGGATCTACTGGAGTACGAGCAGAATGTTCTTTCTGCCCTCGGGTTTGACTTGAGCTACGTGAACCCCGTGGACTTCCTGGAGAAGATCTCTAATGCTGAGAGAGTTGAGAGAAAGACCTTCGTTACATCGCTCTACTTCCTGAACCGTATGGTGTTGAAAGAGGACTTCATTGGGAAGAAGCCATCCCAGTGTGCTGCCGCCTCTATGCTCCTCTCTAAGATTTCAAATGGGCGTATGGGCTGGAGTAAGAAGCTTGCTGAAGTCTCTGGGTACAGAGCCGAGGAGTTGCGAGACACAGCTGTCATGCTCTTGAATGCTCTCAAGGAGGGTGATATCAAGTTCCTCGTCTCTGAAGAGTTTGAGGACGAGGCCAGAGAGAAAGGGGTTGAGGTCATGGATTTGGCAAAGAGTTACCTTTAATGAAAGAATGCGCTTAAACCACGATAAAGTAGAGTTACCCTGTGTTATGAATTAGAGACGCGAGCGCTGGCGGCTCGAAGTTTTGAACATTTTTCTCTTTCTGATCTCCACTTCTTGATCCTTGATCCCTTCTTCCACTTGTTCCAGTGATCTTTTCCGAATTAATCTTGTTTCTCGGCGATAGGACTTGAGCAGAGCTTCTCGATGGGAGTGGAACATTGAAGATGGACCCGAGCCGAGTTCAAGATTGGAACACAGGGACCTACCGCTTGAATCTACGTTCTTTACAACTTGATTCGAAGCAACCAAGAGGCTCAGATCTTCACCTGAATGAGAGAGCCGATGGATCAGATCAAGCTAAACACAATACAACTTTCTTCTCTCGTTGGAGAACTCTCACTGTAGCGCCGGGGCAAAAACGCTTTTTGTGTCACGCGGAGGGTCCTTCTCCCGCCCAACTTCTCTGAGGGCCATTTAATCTCTAAAGGATCAATACCACTTGTTTGAGCTTACTGCAGGAGGTCCGTGAAATTATGAATGATGAATGATAACAGCAAGCGAGAAAGAAAAGACCAGGTCGGTACACCGCTCACCGGTGCTCTCGATCAACTCGGACTCTCCGAAGCTGTCTTCAAACTTGGGTGATGATGCGGGAAGCTACAGAACAAAGATCCACTGTGATCCACAGTTTTATACACCTTCATTACACACTTCCAACAATCAGTTCTGTGAGTAGATGGCTTTGGTTAGTTTCGTGGGTGTGAGATCTCAAATTAGCCGCCTGTTCAGATAGTACGTCAGTTACCCTCTGTTATGATTGATTTCTGGCGTACCGGGTTTTGTGACTGAAAGTTTGATTTTAGGATCACACCTGGGCGCTTTCTAATGACATATGATTGTTGCAGTGTGTGAATCCATCAAAAGATAATCTTTGATAGTGGGGTGAAGGAACTTGTTGAAGTGATCAGAATGACTTTAGTCTTTATTAAGACAGCCTTTCTAGCACTGATACGACACCCTATCGGATCTGTTTCAGTACAGATGGCTCGTCTACTCTATGGAGGAAGGACGCACCTCCGCACCACAGAGAAGCTAGTGGTCTGTGTGTTTCCTTCCCCCGACAATACAAATGCCTTTTCTTCTCGAGAATCCACGTAGTACGAAGCACATACAGGCTTAAGCCCTCAGTTGGGTTGACGGCAGCGCCAGAAAATCCAGAACACTTAACATCTCAGATGTTCTGGCGGCTGATGGCGTATAAAAATGTGAATCGAAACTTTCATACTTGTCCCATTCCTAGCATCTCTGACCCACAGGACTAGCAATTCAACAACATGATCTTCACCACCGAGAACACCAGCTCCACTATGGAGGATCTCTGCAAGTCGATGTTCATCTCTCTCGGTCTTCAAGACCCTGAGTCAGAACTTGAGAGACCCAGCACACCAGTGGGCAGAGACACCAAGGACTTTTACAAAAGCGAGCGCAAGATCTACGAGAGGGAGATGCAGAAGTACATGATGCAACAACCGCCACAGAACTACAACACTGCCTATGCTGTGTTCTTGCACACCAAAGTGGCCCAGGTATTTGAGTTCCCAAAGATCCAGTACCCGTGGAACTACCAGGAGATCCACCAGTTCAACTTTGTCCCATCGATGGGGAGAGAAAGAAAGGAGACAACGCCTTCTCCAAGCCCAAAGATGACCGCGGGGGAGTACGACGAGGAGATCTTTGACCACCTCAGCGAAAAGGACATTAGCACAATGCCATCGGTGTTTGACACAGAGCTCCAGTATTCCGTTGACGGGGTGATGAGAATGTTTGAAGTGGAGTTCCTCTTCGTCATCACCCAGAGATACGGATACTCCAACCGCACGTATCTCAGTGCCGTGAACTACTTTGATCGGTTCATCACCAAGAGAATTGTACCGCCTGGTCTTCTCAGAACCGTTTCTGCTGCTTGCTTCCTCATCGCAGCCAAGTTCAACGAGCAGTACGGATGTCTGGCGAAGGGTGTGGCCCTGTTCAGCGATGTCCGCCTGACACAGCTGGACGCAGTGGAGAAGATTGTGCTCGATGAGCTGGACTTCCACCTGGGAAACTCTGATGCTCTCAATTTCCTCTATCGCTACTCCAGCGATGAGAAGTACATCAAAGTCCTCGACGTGGCTCAGTACCTCGCCCTATTGTCCACTTACGACTCCCGACTCACTGGTGTCTGCTCACAGCTGATCGCCTGCTCGAGTCTGTACTTGGCCCGTGTGATCATGGGAGCAGACGAGCTGTGGACAGAGGACAACTACAACGCCTCAGAGTACGAGGAAGACGACTTCTTTCAGGTTGTCGCCATCTTGAAAGATCACCTGAGCTGTGTTGTCGCTGGCTCGCTGTTCATGAAGTACACGTTTGGCGACTTCTCCAGTGCTGCGGCCGTTGCAAGAGACTGGGCGCTTTCTCAACAGGTGTAAGCGCTTTGAGTGGAGACAGTCACCCAGTGTTTTGATTTTGGTTTAGGTATCAATAAAGAAAAAAAAAGCCAGTGATTCTTCCTTAGACCTTTAATCAAAGCTCAAGTAGTCGGAGTGGTGGAAGAAGTAGACCTCGCGGCTGTCACCTGTACTTCGATATGGAATCTGGAGGCTGGCATACAGTCTATCACAGTCGGGGACTACAGATCGTTGTTCATACCGCTTCAACGCTTTGGTCCACTTATCTTTACCTCCTGACACTTTTGGGACCAAGTCCAGAGGTCCCCCCCAGCCAGTGGGCGGTGCACAGCCAGCCTCAGTCGCAATACACAAACCAACACCAGTACACAGGACGTAGCTGCTGGACTCCTCGAGAGAGTGCGCGAGCGGCGTTGGGTACATGGCTGGGGAGTGACATTACCCTGTGTTTACGATTTCGGATTTTCACGTATGTAACACAAAAACAGGCGGCGCCCAATTTATGAAAGTGTTAAGTGGAGTGGAATCAAAAGGGATCAAGCGGAGTGTACTAGCATCATCACCCAGGCTTGGAAGAATGGAGCACCGTATGTCTTATGGAGCCAGTGTTGATTGTGACCGTCACGATGCCACCCTCGATGGAGCCCTCGTCCGTCTGAGCGCTCTCGCTAGACAGGGAACTACACGAGAAGCCCTAGGGTCTTTGAATTGGAGCTGAAAGAAGCACCAGATCAGGCCTGATGGGCATCTGACTAATACATCTTTTGGGATCGCACACTTGAACTCAGTAACTCTTCATGTAAGCCCTCAGGCTCTTGACTCGGAAGTGTAAGCGAGCACCGCCCACTTAACATCTCAGGAGCACAGAAAACAGGAAACAGAGGTCGACTCTTTTGGGAAGTGAGGACTTAAGTTTACCAAGTATAAAAGGGCCAGTGTCCCCTGAATCTTTCCTCTTTTCACCACACTCCATTCTTCACTTACCACCAAAAAATACCAAAAAACTTCAAATGCAACCGCAAATCGCCCAAATCCAGGAAGAATACCCCTTTGAGGAAGAAATCTTACCGATAGTAGTCCCAAACTCTGTCAACCCACTCCCAGGACTCAAAGACCCAGCGGCCCTGTGCGCAAGCATCGCTGAACCACCAAAGACCACGGAGCTTCCGGAGTTCGACTTCTTCAAACCGCTCAAAACGCCCGCCAAACCGCTCCCACCACTCAACTGGAAGAGAATCCAGTACACAGACGACATGGAGACACTACACCTGTACAACATCTACGAGGAAACCCCTCGACATGAGTACGAATACAACGATTTCGAGAAGCACTACAAGGACAACATGCGTTACTCCCGGAGTACGCCAACAAGATCTTCTTCAACCTTCGAGAGCGTGAACTGGAGTTCCTAGATGTGACATCTGACTATCCTGCTCTCCATCCCCGGATGAGATCCTACCCAAGGGAGGAAATTGTGAATTACCTCTTCTTTGAGTCCAAGGACAGGCTCAAGCTCAGCGACGAGACCTTCCTCGTCGCGGTGCATCTGATGGACCGCTTCCTGAGCATCAGAGTCATGGAGAAGGGGCACCACGTGCTCGATCTCGTCGCAGCCACATGTCTCTGGATCAGCGATAAGTATCACGACAACAAACGCGACCTGTGGGAGTACGGAAACATTGCCGATAGACGCTCCGGGTACATCAGAAAGAGGGAGGTGAGACAGATGGAGAGATACATCCTTCGCAACGTCGAACACCGCCTGGGATACCCGGACCCTATGACTTTCTTTGACCATATCTTCCTAGTGGAGAACGACCCGATGACGCTCATCATTGGCCACTTCCTGTGTTACTTGTCCGGGATGGATGACAGGTTCACGGGGATCATGGGATCCCTGTGCTTTGCCGCTGCGATGTAGTATGTCCCTCGCTATTGCTACAAGGGGTATGAGTGGGATGGATCATGTATTCACTACGCTCTGCACCACGAGAGCGTCATTCTCCCTGTCGTCGAGCTCTTTCTTGACGCGCTGGAGAACCCACATACTCGCCTAGGAAGGCTGTACGAACACTACAACACCCCTGAGAAAGGGCGCGCGGTGAGCGTTATGTTCAGGTGTATCAAAGGTTACAGAGAGTTCCAGAGACTCTGCGAATTAGTAGATCTCTTTGAATGAATGGACTTTTTTTTATCGGTCTGGAGCACAACTGTAGGTAGGCGCACCAAATTTTCTGCCCCGGATTGACTTCCTAAAAGGGAAACTAGCGAGCGCATCCTCTTCTGAGTACCACCGGTGGAGACAGAATATCAACGAATTGTCTGTCTGAGGGTAGGCAAGGAATAAATGGAGGGGATAGCCAAAGGTTTCGGATCGTAAGTATACCACCCAGCGCCTTTGGTTGTTGAGCTCGAAGCACCCAATGCCCCAAGTTCAAACCAGCCCGGGGCTCGACCTCGAGGTTGGCTCCGTGAGCGAGATCATCGACTACCACTGGTCGGACACGGAGGCCTCTCCCTGTCCAGAGAGGGAACCAAATGACCAACAAGACAACATACAACACAGTCCTGTATCTAGAGCTCCTGTGAAACCTTTAACTCCAGTGGGTAAAGGCACACAACTTACCTATCCCCGCAGAGAGCCAAACCTCAAAGACATTACGGAAGAGGAGGAAGAGGAGGTAACACCCCGGAAAGGGCCTACACCTTATGAAGATATCATGAAGGACGAACCAACACCGGAGAATCCATACAATATGCCCAAACACGTGGGATCGGACGATCTGGAGGACGAGTCCGAAAACCTGGACGACGACACTGATCCTAGGTTTGTGAGTGAGTACACCACTGAGATCTTTGACAGGATGTACGAGCTAGAACTGGAGTGTCTCCCAGCCACAAATCTTCTGGAGAAACAGCCTTCAATTACCCCGGAAACAAGGGATCAAACGCTCGATGAGTTGATATGTACCCACGCTAAGTTGAAACTCCTTCCTGAAACGATGTATCTTGCCACCAACCTTCTCGATCGGTTCATGTGCAAAAAAGTTGTCCCTCCGGAGAAGCTCAAGCTGGTGACACAAACCTGTCTTTTCATTGCATTTAAACTCGAAGAGCTGAGAGAGGTAATACGTCTCTGTACGGAGATCAGAGAGCAGTTGAAGGAGTACAGACAGAAACACCCAAAGAAACGAATTGGAGCAGCCAAGGTTTTTGAGTTGTGCACAGGGGTCAATGCCAGCGATCTCATTGAGCAGGAAAGATTCATCCTCTCAGCCCTGGGATACAACCTCAACTATGCCAACCCGCTCGACTTTCTCCGCCGCATCTCCAAGGCAGACAACCACGTTCACCCTCACTTCACGATGGCCATGTATCTCCTGGCGATCACCTCCTTGGACCACAGATTCATCGGGATCAAGCCCTCTCTGTGCGCTGCGGCATCAATGTTTCTCGCTCGTAGGATCCACAATCACACAGACTGGGACTCCACGTTCACGCACTACTCTGGTGGCTACTACAAAGAGGACCTTGAACCCGTGGCTGAGCTCTTAATGGATAATCTCAGAGCTCCCATTGTCCACGAGAATCTGTACACCAAGTACTCTACTAAGGTGTACTTGAAAGCTTCTGAAAGGGCCCGCAAATGGGCACAGAGGCAGAACCCTACAACTGAGAAGACTAAATAAAATCTCTTAAACTTTCTTCAAAAACCCTGTAGTATCACGCAACTGACAAACCAACCCCTGAAGACCCTCTCTAGGAACAACACCGACATCCACCGGGTCCTTCTTATCAATGATCATCCTCTTCACAAGCGATTTGGCACCACCTGGAAGCATAACCTTGATAGAACTCCATCCACCTTCGCCACACCGTGAGACCTGCAAGATGGAGAGATACTTGATCGGACGTGGGATGAGTCCAAACCAGCAGAACGCGAGACCTTTACCACCTTCATCTGCACCACGGACAAACTTCAAGGAGACATGCTCAATTGGCTCCTTCATCATCGAGGGTGTTGCCCATTTGTAATCCAGTGGGGTCATCATCCCGCGGACAAACCTGTTCGAATCACCAAACTGACAGCCGTGGAGTCGCAGGAGTTTCAAGTTCTCGTTGATCATGATGGCACAGAGATCCACGCCACTCAGCACCGGATGGGCATTAGAAGTGCCAACCAATGAACGTGGTAAGTCACAGTCGACGCTGAGCGTCTGGAGTTCTGGTTGATAACAATTGACGGAGATTGTATGGTTCAGGTCGAGTCCTGGAGCCGTGGTGCGGATGTGGAGACCACGAAGGGAGGCACCAATCAACTCTGGTAACTGTGACTTAGGGACAGTGGTGATGAAAACAAGATTCTTTAGCTTCGGAACAGAGTGAGAGCTCTCTATGCTGAACACCTTGGTCAATCTATAATCCACAGTCTTGAACCAAGTCCAGTAGATAGCTTGCGATAGGTCCATCTTGCGGATCACAAAGTCTGGGACACCAATTGTTGAGATACACTTAAATCTGTTGGTGAAAGAGTAGTCACACTCTTTGTAGTCCCATGCTGAGGTACCTTTATCAACAAGCATAAAATTTGGACTCGTGGCGTCGGTGTTGCAGAGTGTGAAGTTCGTACCGATTGATGGCTCGTCGTTACCAACCATAATTTCCGAGATGTGTGGAAGGGTCTTGGAGTAGTAAATCTTCAATGAGTAGAGACGTGGAGCAACAATGTTTTTCACCACTGGCGGTTTACCGGTGTCGTAGAAAGTGATGTGCAACGACGAGGCGAGCGGTAACTCCAAGTTTTCCACAGTGTGCGCCTTGTCGATATGGATGTGTCTGAGGAAGGTCATTGGATACTTCTCAGTGAGCTTCTCCTTGATAATACTCGTCACGATAGGCTGTCCGAGGGTGATGGCGATCTTCAGCATCGGGTTCACTGGGAGTGCCATTGCCCACAAAGGCTGGACAATCTTGATCCAACGACGGTCCAAGACGTAGTCTGTCCATGAGCATGGCGTGTGTTTGTTGTCGAACACCTGGTCATCCAATGTCTTGAGATGCTGTGCGGCCTCCATGGACTTGGTCTCTGAAGAGAGACGAGCAACGTCCTTCTTCGATGGGTAGTTGTTGCAACACTTCCAGTTCCACTCAAAGAAAGTCTTATCGTGTGAGCCGGAGCTAGGAATATGCTGAAGACAGAGATGCACCGGACCTCTGAGGAGAACAAACGAGGAGTCAGTGAGAAGCGTGTCATATACGAAGCTCACATCAGGAATCTTGGTCTGGTCATAGACAATCTCGAAAAGACGGATGAATCTTCTCTCTGAACGGAGCTTCTCTCCCGAATCCTTCACGACATCGGCAAGCTTGAACGACGGGACATCAGGGACTTGTAGGTGGTCATGGAGGGAAGGTTCGTGCTCAGCATCGTGCTTCACACAACGGATGTATGCAGCATGCACACGAAGACTTTTGAAAGCTATCAAGAGTGGACGAATCGAGTAGTAATCCAGGTTGGCCACTAGTCTGACGAGGACAAACTTTGGTGCAACGGCAAGGAACTCATCGAAGAACATGGTTCATGTAACGACGGATGTTGGTGAGGATAGAGAGAAGCAAGAGTATGAGCGGATCATCTCAGGTTTTGAATGAGCCCATAGCGTTTGAGCAGGTTTGAGCATGAGAGCCTTTCCCAGTAGAAAGACGAGATGCGCGCGAGAGGCGATCACCGTCGATCAGTGAGGGATGAGCAGAGAGATGGAGTTTCTGATAGCTGACATTGTCAGTGCGAAGTAAGATGTGGTCCTTGTGAGTGGGAAAGGACCTGCGATGCTTTGGGGAAGCCGGGGCACCATCAAGACCAGATTGGTGCGCCTACCAGTTTAGTTAGTGCTGAAAATTACGCTTAGAAGTCCTCATTAGGCGTAAATTTCAGAACGGCAGGGGATTACATAATGCTGATGTCAGCATAATTTTTCACCGGCGCCGCGGCCGTCCAACGAATTCAAGGCCAACAAACTCACCGTTTTCTTCCCCACACGGCACAAAGTCTTACCCCTTCGCTAGACCTTCGTTATGCTCAGAACGTCGATGCTGCGTGCCGGCTCCAGAGCAGCTGCCCGCTTGTCCCCGTCCGCTGTGGCAGGTTCGTTCGTGACTCCATTGGTCCTCCAGAGAGCTCAGCTCCAGAACACATCCGTCAGATACAACTCCTCCAAGGCCACAGAAGCAGTGTCTGAGATTCAACAACAGCTGCCATCTTTCGAGCAGATCACTGAAGCAGTCTCCAGCGCAACATCCCAGGTTGCGGGCGACGCCTCCCTCCAGTGGGGTTACATGCAATCCATCGGGCTCGCCAAGTCCTGGTTGTGGCCGCCTGATCTCATCCAGCACCTCATGGAAATCGTCCACGTCTCCACAGGTCTGCCATGGTGGGCCACGATATCACTCGTGACGATCGGTGTCCGTGTCCTTCTGTTCCCGCTTTACATCAAGTCCTCCGACATGATGGCCAGAAACGCAAAGATCAAACCACAGCTCGACGAGATCCAGGCCAAGCTCATGTCCTCTATTGACATGTCCGAGTCCCAGGCCGTGATGCTCCAGCGTAAGAGACTTTTGAAGGAGAACGGTATCAAGAACAGATACCTTTTGGCCCCAGCCTTGCAGATCCCATTGGCCATCGGCTTCTTCGCTGGTCTTCGTCACATGGCTAACGCCCCAGTCGCTGGTTTGCAGGACCAAGGTATCCTCTGGTTCACAGACTTGACAGCAGCTGACCCATACTTAGGTCTCCAGTGTCTTTCTGCCGCTGTCATCATGGGATTCATGAGACTTGGTGGTGAGACAGGTGCCCAGACGTTTTCTCCAGCCATGAAAAAGATCTTCACCATTCTCCCATTGGTTTCCATCCCAGCAACGATGTCGTTTTCCAGTGCCGTGGTGCTCTACTTCTTCGTGAATGGTCTCTTCTCCGTCTTCCAGAGTTTGATTCTCAAAAACAAGGCTTTCAGAAGAATGGTTGGCCTCGCTGATATCGTCCCACCTCCACCACCAGACCCATCGAAGCCACAAGAGGGTATCCTGGACTCGTTCAGAAAGAACATTGAGAAGGCTAGAGAACAGGCTGAGAGAAGAGCAGAAGCAAAGGCCCGCGAGGATGAACTCAAGGCCCTCTCTGAGAAGCAGAAGCAGAACAGCCACATCAAGATCGTCAGAAAGTCCGAGTTGAAGAAGTGAACCACCTTTTGTACATACCCAGCTACAGTTCCTGTGAATAAAAACTAATCATGTCCTTTTAGAGTTTTGTAAAGTTAAAACAGATATTAAAATCGTCAATGAAAAGTCGCCATTAACGGCACTTGATGACCAAGCGAAGAAGTAGAAAACAAAACAGTACAGTGGGAGGAGAGTAAACAAAACAAACAGGGAAAAGCAAAGCACAAAACATTATCAAGCGGCAAAGACACTGGCTCCATCGTTGAAGCCTTCAGAGAACACAGAGTATGGGTCCTTGATCAGATGTTGGATGATGGTCTGGAGCGACCCGAGATCCGAGCCCATCGAGGCACCAATGTTGTCATTGTTGATGAAACTCATCGAGAACACAATGGCCAGGTTGACAGCATCCATTCTGTTGTTGTCAGAGTGCTGAATCACCTTGTTGAGGTGCTCAAACAGTCTCTTCAGCAAGTGGTAGTTGTTCACCGGTAACTGGGCAACAAGACCCCTCAAGTTCTCGGTCAGATCACCCTCTTTTGTGGCCTGAACAAACTCTGGTTGTAGTTCGTTGGTGAACAGACTTTCTGGCAACTCTCTGAGGTACGACTTGAAACAGCCAGCCAAAGTGTTAATCTCAAACCAGCGGTCATCCTCCAAAGTGAAGTCACCACCCTCGTCAACAGCCTGCTTCAACAGGTTGATGCTACCGACAGAACCTGGAACTCTGTAGAGACCAATCTCGTCAAGGCCTCTGAGCTCAATCTCCTGCAACAATCTTTCAACGATGCTTGGCATGAGCGTGCCTTCTCTTTCACACACATCAGCGATAGGAACACCGAACACCTTGGAGCTCATCATACCCTGCGAGTCCTTGGACAAGTATGTGTATCTCTTGGACATGTTCAATGCGGATATCCAGTTCTGAGCATCAGCGTTGCTGGCAGCCTGGAAACAGTACTCCTCGACACCGTTCTCACCGACAATCTTGAAGAAACCCTCAATGTTGGAATGCACAAACAGCGGCTTGGTGCGGAACAGCTTGATCTGCTGGTATGGCTTGGAATGCTTCCCGGAAAGATCGACTTGGCTCACATCTGGCAGCTCATCTGGATGCACAATCTTGTCTGGACCAGAGGACCAACTGCTTCCAACGTTGATCGAGAACGGACGGACAGATTTGAACAACCCACCGAGTCTCTTCATACCACCGGCTTTCGAAGGGGAATTGGAGTTCTGACGACCCTTGCGTTGTTGGTCGTTTGGAGCAGAAGTCGTGCTGGATGCCGTCGAAGTCTGCGTCAACTCACGAGTGAGGTTCATCGAGGCACGGGCCTGTGACATGAGCTGTGTTCTCTTGATGTCTCTCTCCTGGTTCTCGAGCACCTCCTTCTTCTTCTGGTCTCTCTTGATCTTTTCCTGTTCTCTCTCAAGCAAGCTCTTGAACAGTGGCGATTTTCCAGCGGTACGCAGCTCCTTGGCTTCAGCAGCGGCAGCCTCCTTGATCTCCTTGAACTCTGGCAGTGGGAATCCCGAGAGCTGGAAGAGGAAGGCAAACTCACGGTTCAATCTCAAGATTTCGGCAGGATCCGTCTCCTCCAAGTGCATGTCCGAGATATTGCTGATGCAGTTGTAAGTGAAACGACGCTTGTCAAAGTTGATGAGCTTCGAGTTCTCAATGGACATATTTGGCACAAAGTTGGCAATCTCCATCAATCTCTCTGCAAACCAACCACAGCACGGTGTCAATCCGCCTCTCAACTCCTCTGTCAGGTCATCAACATCCAAGTTTGGCAACAGGTCCGTCACTTCGTCCCAGGACTCAGCAGATGCGGAGAAGATCCAACTGGCATCGTAGGCACGAGACTCTGGCGAGACGATGGCCTGAAGAATGGCTGTCTCAATGAACGATGGCACATGTGGGGACACGTTGTCAGCAGCGTCGAATCTCGATGTGTTGTGGAACAGATCCACACCGCTCATTCTCAATCTGGCAATGGTGAGGATCTGAAGAATAGACACCATCTTGGCGTTACGCTCCTTTCTCGACGTCTTTGGGTCAGCGATGTGCACCTTGAAGTACTTCTCCAAGTTGTCGTGGAGTTCAAACAGCAGCTTGATCGGTGGTGGGAGCTTCCCGACAAACGAGTCGAGAGTGTTGTCACCGTAGAGGTTCTTGAGCCAGGAGAACACGTTGAGGATCTCGAGTCTGTCAGCACAGTCTGGGGAGGACCACTTGTACTTGAACAGACTCACCAGGGACTTACCAGCCTGGATCTCGAGCAGTTGGAAGAGCTGGATCCAATCACTGATGGACACCGAAGAGAACAAGCTATTGATGAACACGTCCAAGCTGTTGACAAACACCTCCGCCTCTCTGAAGTCCTTTGGCAGCTCGAGCTTGTTGAAGTCACCGATGAACGTCTCGGATGTGGTTGGCAAAGAGCGTGGGAAGCCATCCAGCGGTCTGTAACACTTCTTGATGTATGACTTTCTGATCTTCTTGTACAGGTTGGACAACACGTTGTAGATCTCCGTGAGATCGTTCTTGAGTTCAATGCTGGAGTCAAATCTTTCAATGATCTCCTTCCACACAACAACAGTTTCATTGTCAATGGCTCTGAGCAAGTCCACAAAGGTCTGCTTGTTCTTCAAGTCATCTGTGAAGTCGGAGTAGTGCTCGCTCACGAGTATCGAGATGGCCTCGAGAACACCAATCTGGATGTTACCGACAAACTTCCAGTTCAACTCCGGGTCATCCATGGAGACGTTCTTGTCCCAGTTGAGCAGCTCACCAGTACTCTCAGCGTTGAATCTCTGGATGGACATGGCGGCGGACTTGGCACCATTGAATCTGGTCTGCAAAGCCTCGAGCAACGTGGATGTGGAAGCAAAGCTTCTGTATGTGGCAAAGAACGTCGATGTGTAGACACCGTTGTTCATCCTGAGCTTGAGGAACTGGTTGTCAAGCAAGTTGGACTTCTCCAAATAGGTGTCGATGTCCTTCTGGTCAATCTTCTTGGAGAAGATGTTCGACGTCAACACGAGGACATCCACCATCTTGTCAAACGTACCAGCCTTGAGCACAACGTTCAACGGCTTGATCAAGGAGTTGAGCAAGTTGGAGCTGTCCAGGACGGCGAACACATCGTCATCCTCATCGTCATCGGGCACAGAGTCCAAGTTGGTCCCGTCAAGATGCGTAGAGCCTCTGTTGGAAGAGCTCATGATGTGGCTGAGTCTGTGGTTGGAGATCTGCGAGAGTCTCTTTGAAGACGGTGTCTCCAGCACCATCGATGCCGGTCTCGAGTTCTTGAGGTCGTCACCGAGAGACTTGAAGATGAGGTTGTCGTCAACGTGGAACACGTCTGAACCGATGTTGAAGATGTCTCTGACAGACTTGAGCAACGCGTTCTGTTTCGAGGATGGCAGCTTGGAGTTGAGAGCAAAGCTCTTCTGGTCAACGTCGTCCACACCAGTCACCTTTTGGAAATCCTGATCCAACTCCTCTGTGGCCTTTGTGGCAAACCCGCCTGCACCAATGAGCACATTCTGGTTGAAGAGCTTGTACGATGGCACAATCTCCGAGAAGAGCGTTGGGAGATAGGAGCCTGTGAGCAATGGAGTTCTCGACTCGTGAAGCTTGTGGTATGTGGAGATCACGTCTGGATAGATGGACATGCTGAGCTCCATAACTGAGTCGAGGGAGAGTGGAGGCAGCGACACGTGGTTGGACAACAAGTTGTACAGCTCCTTCTGCAACTCAGGGTTCTCCTTCTTCAAAGAACTGCTTGTCAACGAGTCATCCTGCTCAAGCTTACCGAGGTACTCATCCCATCTTGAGAAGGAGATCTTGACTCTCTGGACCCTCTTCTCACACTGCTTCAAGGTGGAGTTGTCGACAAACTTCACTGTAAGATCACCAAAGTAGGGCACAACGTTTTCCTTCGGGTACGAGACACCGAGTCCCTGTGGGGCAATGACGTGGTAGGACGATCTGTGGGAAGCCTCGGAGATCATGTTTCTTCTGTCGAGTTCAAACACGACTGGGGCCCACTCGGACGAGATCACCTTGAGGAACTTCTCGTCAACGAGAGACCATGTTTTCTTGAGTCTCAGGATCGGGATGGAGCATATCATGGTGGCGATAGCCAACCAACTCACCATATCACCAATCTTGTCAAAGATGCAACCAATGTCAATCCATTTTTCAAGCACCTGTGCACGTTTCTCATCGTCCTGAGCACCTCCAAACAAGTGGTTGACAATGAGTCTGCCCAAGTAGTGGATGTTGGAGTTGGAGTTGAAGATGAGCGGGTTGAGTCTTGGATACTTCATGCCGTCAATTTCGTAGAGCAACGAAGGGTCACTCTTTGGATTCCAAGACCCGTTGAATCTCAAATCTATGAGATTGATCTGTTCAGCGAGTACTCTGGAGTCGAGCGTGAGGAACTTGTCCACGTTGTTGAACGTCTGTGAACCTTGTGGATCGTAAGGTGTCTTGCGGAACGAGGTGAGCTGCTTCATAGACTCCTCCTTCTTGTTCAAAGCGGACTTGAGACGAGAGGTGAGATGCTCATCGTGTGTGGAAATGCCGAGCAACAACTTCTGCACAAGCTCCATGATATCTTCGTCCAAGAGCATCCCAGGGAAGGCATCAATGACTGTAGTCACAACAAGACCAAGTCTCTGCGTGATAGCGTAGTCCGTATTGGAGGAGACGTACACTCTACCAGTGCTCTTGCTGAATCTGTGATTGGAGAACACAACGGCGTACTCGTAGAAATATCTCAATGCAGTCTTGACATCACCAAAGAGCGGTAGGATCAGCAGGAGGTTGTACGACAGTTTGTCATCGTCCAATGTGTTGAAGAGGACTGTGTGACAGATACTCTCGAGAGATCCCGAGACGATCGAGTTGGACGAGTTGAGCTGGAGGTCTGGATGTGGATAAACCTCGGACAAATACTTGAGCTTGACTCTCCCCTGTCTGAGACCATTCTCCATGGATGCTGTCGAGATAGGAGTTGTCGGTGTGACTGGAGATCTGATCTCGCTCTTGAGGTTGGCACGCGAAGACATGGTGGAGAGTCGTTTCTGTCGCACCTGGGACGTTGACGTTGTCGAAGTTGGCGTGGACGAGGCAGACTCTGGCTGCTGTTGCTGCTGGGTGTTGATCAATGGGTCGAATGCCTTGATGTTGAGTTCTGCAGGCAGCTTGTACAGCGAGAGGATCGGGCCCTTGAGCTCTGCCTTGTACACTCTCCACGCATCTGAGGACTGATTGGCGTTCCAGTTGTTGATGTTTTGACCCTTGTTGAGCCAGCCAGTCTTGATCACCGTGGAGTCGTAATTCTCGTACGAGAAAGGTCTGGAGGACTTGGCTGTGTTCCCGGCAATGCTCATACTGTGGACCGAACGGGCCATCATAGAGACGGCGTCGCTTTGCTGCGGCTGTGGGTCGTGGGTCGCAGTGACGTTGGAGGCCACAATGTGGAGACCCGAGTGGGTGTCTGCGATGGTTTGCATTGAATTGGAGGCGGTCATCTGCTTGTCAGCGGAGTGCTGGTTGTTGTAGGTGGTGCCGGAGCTGATGGAGGAGGCCTGGTGATCCGTGGGCTGGAGCAGATCAGATGAGGAGGAGATGGAGATGTTGGAGCGGGATCCTCTGGAGTGGGAGTACATGGACTGGGCGGAGGAGAAGTCCTGGTCCTCAGTAGGCACAGGAACGGTGAGCGAGGAAGACGACCGAGAGCGGTCGCCAGCGCCACGTCTGGGGTCCTTGTCCTTTTCCTTCTCCTTGTCGGGAGCGACGCTGTTGCGCTTGGAGCTGCGGGACCAGCGCATCTTCTTGAGCTTGCTCTTCATTGAGTTGCGGTTAGTCGTCATTGCTCTGTTGTCTGGTGGGAAGGATAAGGGAGAGTAGAAGAGAACCGTCCAGCTGCGAGCTGAAATGAACCAGCGAAGCGAGCGACCACCCTCATTCCCCATACCACAGTGAAGCCCGCGCACATTCACGGGTCGCGTCAGTGGGCGGATGGCGAGGGCAACGGGAAACGGCGGGGGCAGCGCTTGGGAGACGGCTGCAGACAGACAATTCTGGTTGGGGAGGAGCAGGGCCCTGATCCGTCCAACAGGATGCCACAGACAAGCGTTGGAACAGCGATTGGTGGGCCTGTGTCAGGGATCATGGGGCGGTAAGCGTGTGGCAGGTCGCCCAGAGGGAATGTTGGACACTTCGAGGTGATCCGGGCGTGTTGGGAGGGCGGGAGCTGGACGGTTCTGGAGCGGGGATCACGGTGGGGACGGTACTTACGGTTGCGAGTGCTGGTGGATGCTAGCTGCAGTGCTGGCGCGGTGTGTGGTGCGGGTGCTGGTGGTAAGAAGTTGGCGTTGGCGGAGGAGGCCCCTCCAAAAAGTCGGCGATGATGCGCGCGCCCGCGCGCGATCGGTTTTTTGGCAGCGGGCGCGGGACGACGCGTTCGTTGTAGGGCGGGCCAGGCTACGTCAATGGAGGGACTGGGGGAAGTGGGGTGATATCAGGGTCCCTACTGCTGTTTGAACCGGTCAATTGAGGGGCGCTTCTCCCAATGAACCAAAAATTGTAGCCACAGCGCTTTCACAGTCCTGAGTATTCAAGTGCAAACTCTCTCTCACCCCCGCCACCTGCGCGGTTTCATCCTGACACTCCCTGATCCGGTTCTTGAAGTGGGGCGTGTAAACAACTCCATCAACGCCCCACGCCAACCCGCCCACACGCTTCTGTGCAGACACTCGCCCCTCACCCAGCCAGCGAACCTTCCACCAGCTTCCACGGCGTGTGAGGTCAAACTGGGGCCGATATGGCATGTGTTCCTCGTTCCATGGGGATCGGAATGTACCACCTTGGCCGCCCAGGGAATGTATACTGTGCGTGTTATGAGCCAATCTACGGCGACAAAGAGCTCACAGAAAACAGAGTCAATTCATTACAGTCGTTACAAAATAGAGCACACCTCATGTCACTTCTCCACCATATCCTTCAGCAACTGGTACTGCACCCGTCTGGAGCTGCCTGCCCTGTCGTACGAGTCGCCCACGCGCTTCATCGTTACCGCCTTGTCCTCGTCCAGCCGGATCTCCTGGTCCACGGTGAACAGGCTCTGGATCAGCAAATGGTCCTGGTTCTCCAGCGTGTTGAGCGTGCGCTGGGCGTGTGCCAGGGTGTGGTTCGTCTGCTCCGGGAATGCCCCGGTGTTGCTCGTCAACGCGTTCATTTGCTCTCGTCGTTCTTTGTTCTTAAGCCAGAAAATAGGGATCAGACAGGTATCTTTGGGTGAATGTCTGCTTCTTCCTCTTCAAACAGATTGCCCCACCATCCCCCACCCGCAACGCCCAATCAACGCCGGCGCTCAAACCTGCCAAAAATCCCCCCCCTTGTTCGCGGAGAGCTTAAGCCGCGGCGGTTGCCCGGGCAACACATCGTGCACTCAATAGTACAACCCGTAGTTGAGGAACACGTCTCCGGTCTGTGGTCTGGGCTGCTTCTTGTGGTGGTGCTTGTTGCCATAATGGACCCTCTCAAGCGGTGTTGGGTCTCCCAAACGGGTTTTGCCAATGGTCTGCGTCCAGTGGTACGGGTCCACTTTCTCCACTGGGATGGTGGAATATGCGTATGTGGCAGAGTCACCAGGCTCTTTGGAGTTGCAGAGTAGTTTCGACCAGAATGCCATGTTGTTTGCTTTGTGGTGTCTACTGCCCAATGTTTGCGAAAATAGAGGTGAACGAGTGGCCTATTTATACGTGAGCTAGTCACGGTGCACAGCCCACCACCCAGATCTATGGACAACTAGCCAGCAACGCACCGGCAGTCTATTTCGAGCAGCTGGATACATCAATTACCCACAAGACCCTGAAAACCACCCTGAAGCTTTGCCTGCCCAACCCCGTTTAACCGACAAGCGTCGACAGATCTCAGTAAAGAACAAAAGAACCGCAGGGGTTTGCCCAGAGGGCTGTGTGCTATATGCTGGATCTCCTTCCCAGAATGACGTCGTGTGAAGAAGTCTGGTAACTCAAAGAGGAAGGAGATGTCAGATAGCCGTCCAGGTACACACCACAGCGTCCGACCAGCCCTGTCACTTGTCATCGCTGCACTGCCGACAGGCGCAAGGGTCCCCGGCACCGACGATTGTCGGGAACCGAACTCCGCCACCACTTCGGGCGATCCCACTGTAGCCACTTCTCTTTTTTGTTTTTGATTTGGAGATGCAGTTGAAGAACGTCTCTGACACCTTCAATTGACACAGAACCAAACGACAATGAGGTAACAGCATCTCGTGTTGTCCCGCCACTACAGCCGCACGCCCAACATCCAGTATCTGAACGGACCACAACCCGGTGATCCCCCCAACGGACAACTGTCACGTTACTCATTGGCCGACGTCACCGCCGCGACTCGTTTCCCCTCCCGAAATTATTTAAAAGGGGCAATTGTCCGCCGCGCAGTCTTTCTCCCCTTTCCTTTATGCTCTTTCAGTTCAATACCTACCCAAAGATACAACATACACACGACATGAGCGCCACCGAAGCATTGAAGTACGCCACCCTCAAGCCGGCCTTTTTCATCCACTTGGACGTTGAGGACCCGGCCCAATTCATCTCGAACAAATCGCTCAGCGAGACCGTGGTTATCATCAAGACAGGATACACCAAGACCTTGGACCCAAAGTATCCATTTGACACCGAGGTCAAGATCGGATGGGATACGTTGAGAGTGAACACCGCCTCTCCGGAGAAGATGACTCTTGATTGCCATTTGTGGGCAAAGACTAAGGAGGGGAAGGGCGTGCACATCTACTACGACGGTGTTGATATTGGGACTCAGAAGCAGTTGGATGTCATTATGAACAAGTCCAAGGCCCACGGGTACGATGAGAGTTATCTCACTTCCAGTTTGGAGATTGTCGTTGACGAGGGCGTTGAAGCCGAGGCATGGGCCGTCAAGAAGAACTTGGTGGGCAGGGGTAGATTCTTGAGAGATGAGCAGGGTGGTTTGGTTGTTGAGTACTATGTCTATGCCTTGGAGTGAAGTTTCAATTGGATATTTTTTGTTGAAGTTTTTACTGGTAGTAGCCTGATGTCAGTTTTGTTAGTGCTGAAAATTACGCATATGCGACATCCCAAAGCGTAAATCTCAGCACTGACATCTAAATTGGTACGCGCAACACAATACGGTGCGTAGCCCTGGCCCATTTGGCGTCTGGGGGAAAGTCTGCGTGATGAGAGACAAAGCCAAGGAGATGGTTGCTGGAGGAGGTGGGGAGCTTCACTTGTGTAAAAGCGTCCCTGAGTCTCCTTCTCGTTCAAACATAGTTTTCAAACTGCGCATGCCCTAATCGCCATGTTTTCTTTTTACATTGTTCACCGACGCGGGGACTCTCCGTGTTTCCCATCACGTCAAAAAAATATTTGCCTGAATTCACTGTTAGGCTATACACCACGTCCAGAAAGGCATCACAAAGTCAAGAAAACTCCGGAATGCCTGAGAAACCACCATCGCTCGATGAGACCAAAGACATCCCACTGCCAACCTTCACCAATCCGATGCACAAGGTGGCAAAGCTCATCACCTTCATCGACGATCTCCCAGGTGACAAACTCGAGCCGCCGCTCAGCCACGCGGTCAAGCTCCACCAGATAAGACTTCAGAAGAAAATGCCAAATATCTTGGGCGGCTGTGAGAAGAGAATGGCCGCTGAGAACCTCAAAGACAGACAGATCTACCGTGAGTTTGTGGGGAAGTGTCATCGTGAAATTGCACAGTTCGAAGAGAAGAACGACTGTTTGGCGGACTTGGTCAAGCTCAAGGCTAAGAAGAAGAAGGAGATGGAGCAGTTAAGATTGTCTCTTGTTATCTCTGAGCAGGAGTTGAAAGTGAAGTTGGCTAGAAGTATGGACGCTGCCATGGACAAGATGATTGATGAGGCGTTGGACAACCTCGAGATCTTGGCCAAAAACAAGTACGGTCCACGTCCTTGGAAGTGAAACAGGGCGGTTGAAGTAACGATTGATGCTAATGTTTGTAACGACCCTAATGAATTGATGCTCTGCTAATTGCATTCAAAATGTTTGATCTCTTCATTTTGTTAGTGCTGAAATTTACACAGCTGTAAGCGTATTTTTCAGAACGCCCGGCTACGCGCGTTACCAGTGTACTGCAACATTTCCTTACGCGTCAGCCCCGTTTCTGGGGAAGACTGGGTTGCCCCTGCTACCCACACCAAAGCCTCGATCTGTGGGAAAATCATGTCGATCGCATCAAAGGAGAAGTTCCTCAACCATGTCCAAAATGCTCGTGAACTCCTGATGAACCACAGTGAAGACCAGAAACGCACCGACAAGTCTAAGGAGATGTTTGACCTTCTTCCAGAGAACAAGCTGCCTTTGGAGATATCGAGATGGCTTCTTGCGGAGATGACGAAGATCAAGGACGATTCTGTCAACTCCACGAGAGTCAATGCCGCTGGATACGTCACACAAAAGGAGAAGAACAACGCCAAGTTGGCTGTGATGTTTGACCAGTGTGAACGCGACATCCGCAAGTTCAGCACTTTGGTGGAGTGCAATCGTCAAAAGGCACAGTTTGCAGAGAAGAGACGCCTGAGGCTAGAGGATGCGATGATTGCTGTGTTGAACCAGGAGCACGGTGCCTTTCTCGCTATGTCGAGGAAGTCTTATCAGGATTACTACGACAAGGTTGACGCTCTTATCGATGAGTGTATGGAGAGACTGACAAAGCACTATGGCCATACGCCTCCTTGGAAGTGAGAGGGCCCGTGGAACGACAAAAATATGATGTGTAACGACTGCTTGATAATATTGGCTTAATGATTCATTTGTGTAGAACCCAAGTCCAACTCCTGAAATCGATCTCGCCCCCTTTCCAGAAGAAGCAACTTTGGAGAAAACCCCGTGTTTTGTTTTCCCCAGCTAGCCACCACTGACAACAAAACAAACACAAGATTCCACAATGCCAGCCTCTACAAACACCACCGAGGTCGCGTCCATCTTCAGCACACGTGGGATGGTCGCTGTGCGCTCAATCATGGAGAAGACGCTCGAGGGGGCACTCAAGACGATCCCGCCAGATCCAGCAGTTATCCAGCTCGCCAACGAGGGCAAAGAACGCATCATGAGACAATTCCAGGCGATGTGTGGCGGTGTGATCAAGAAAGAAGACATGTTGATCAAGGCCAACGACACCAAGTTGCGTGCCTTCAGAGACAAGCTCGAGAGAGAGATGATTGCTCATAAGCGTCGTGGTGGGTGTAAGAGGGAGACGAAGCTGTTGCAGGAGAAGCACGACAAGATGTACGCTGCTTACAGAGCCGATCTCCTCTATCAGGAGAACGAGGATGTGAAGGTGTTGCAGGAGAAGACTCTCAGCGTGTTCACCGACTTGATTGTGCAGTTGGCAACCAATTGCTTGAAGTTGTACTCTGACAACCATGGGAGTACTCTTGTCGATGATACGGAGAAGTGAAGGATGTTACAATGATGCCAGGGTTGTATTGCTAATGAATAATGTGCTAACAATAGAAGATATCAAAAACCTAAACGGTAGAGAAGGCATCTGCTCAAATAACCCATCGAGCATCGTCTTGTTCTACATACCAGTGTTAAGAATGAATAAAGGAAACGTGCAATTAATAAATAAATAGAGTGATCGATCAAAAGACACACGACGATCCCCACCAGGAAGTCCAGGAGGGGGATCAGTTAATTGAAGACATTGTAAAAAAAGAAGTGAAAGATGATGCAAAAAACAACAGAGAATAGATCATGCAAATCTGCAGCCCACAGAATCAATAGCAGGCCAGATGTTTAGAAGGTTTTTAGACCAAAGCGGCAACGAGGGCACCAAGGGCAGCGGCCACACCAGCGGACTTGGCCATGGCACCGTTGTCCTCCTTAGTAATGACGGCGTAGGTGGACTCAGGGGCCTTAGAAGTGACGCTCTCAACAACGGTGGATGGCTTGGACGAAGCCTTGGTGGTGGCCTTGGTAGTGGCCTCGGTGGTGGCAGGCTTAGTAGTGGTAGCCTCAGTGGCAGGCTTGGTGGTGGTGGCACCGGTGCTGGTGAGCGTGGTGGTTGGCCCGGTGGTGGAGCATGGGACCGTCTCGGTGGTGACGATGGTGCATGGACAGTCGGTCACGGTTAGAGTGGTTGGGTTCCAGATGGTGGTGGTGAAGTTGTTGGTGGAGAAGGTGGTTGCGTAAGGGCAGTAGGTGGTGAACTCTGTGACGACGGTCTCGGAGGTGATGGTGGTGTAGGAGACGGCCTCAGAAGAGGAGGAGTTGGTGTAGAGGGCGGAGGCAGCGGAGGCCAAGAGCAAAGGAGCGAAGGTCTTGGAAAGCATTGTTCGGGAGATCAGCGATTGAGCGTTGTTTGGAGGAGGGATACAAGGGGAGAACAGGGAGAGGGACCAGCGGACAAGCCGCTTTTATACTCTGACAATGAGCATCGGTCGCCTAATTATAGACAACCAGAGAGAACGTGAGAGAAACAGTTTTCCGCTAATTTTTTGTCGCCTGACGCAGGTTTCTCGAGCCTTCTGCGTTGTGCGTTGCGGGGAGACCGATCTGTGAAGGTACCAAAAATAAAAAGCAGGGGCCCTCTTTGCGGGCCCACGGGCCACAGGGTCCTTGCGCAGGCGTCGTTGTTGTCACAGACCTGTCCCACCAGCCACCAGGCTTCAAGGCTTGTCCCACAGGTCTGGATCTCCGCTTCCTTCAGAGTTGAAACTGAATCTGTTCTCCGACACTTCCGTTCCCGGGGTTTCTATATTTAAGCTGGCCAACTCTATCCGCATCAGCTAATAGCAACGAATATACTACAGTCGCGCGGCACAACGGGGAAAATTATATGTATAGTGGAAGTCTCTAGATACAAACAAGAAGACAAGTTCAGTGCTGAGCGTTGCCCTTCTCTTTCTCCTCGGCAGCCTTGATGGCGGCGGCCCTGGCCTTGTTAGCCATCACTGTACCAACGTGTCTGAGCACAAGCGGCAAGAGCAGCGAGTTGACCACGATCCAGGCCACGAGCACACCGTAGTTCACCCCCAACTGGCCCTTCCATAAGTCGAGCAAGATCACCTTGAAGATCTCGTTGGCGTGGTGGATCGGCATCATGTATCCGTATCTGTAGAAGTGGTTGGTCAACGCCATTGGTGAGAAGGATGGGGACACGTTGAGAATGACAAAGGAAATCAACCAGAAGCCGAGGAATGGTGGGTTGTACGCAAACAGAATCATACCCATGTTCTCGTTGGCACCACCCACGGCAGCCATCGTGAGATACGTCGACAACCAGAGCACAACGAAACCACCCTTGCCAAATGCCAGCTGGAAATCGATCTGGAAGATGGCACTCACAGCACACACAAACAACGAGAGGATCAGGTACGAGAGGTGGTTACCCAGGAGTCTGTACAGGATGTAGTGGTGGATCTTGATGTGTGGGAGGAGGATCAAATGGGTTTGTGCAAAGAAGTTGAAGAGGAAGAAGGACATAATGATGAGGTAGATGAGCCCGACTTGGATTGGTGCAATGATGGTATAATCTTCGAATGGGCGGTAGTCCAAGTAGTTGAACACCGGTGGCGTGCTGATGGCCTGGGACTCGATCAATGTGAGCTTCTCGTCATCAGACAACTGCGAAATGAGCTGTTGAGTGATGTTGCCGTTGTACGACTCGAGGTAACTGGACTGGACGCTCTTCAAAGTGGAAACGACGTATGGAGTCATGGCGACTGGGTCTCTCCCTGTCTCGTACATGAACTGAACGGCGTATCCTGCAGAGTCGGAGTTGCCCCTGTAGAACTCCAACTGGTTCTGGGTGGCGTTAGGGTAGACATGTGTGGCGGACCAGTAGTGTCTGTGGTGCACCTCTCTCAGCAACTCCTCTGAAACGTTCTTACCCTCACCAAAAAAGTCGTTGATCTCCTCTGAGCCCCTGAGGATCCTCCATGAGCCCTTCGGTTCGTATGTCGTTGTGAGCAGCTCCTCAATGACATCACCAATTGTTGGCGACACACCGCTGATATCGTCGTCTTCAATCGCCACAATCATCTTCAAGCCTCTCATATGTCCTGTTCTGTCATATAGCGACCCCCAGTAGATGGAGAAGGAAACAATGACAAGACAAGCGAGGATCACCCACACCTTGACAAAGTTGACAGCCACCTTCGTTCTCAAGCCACCCATCGAGCTGTGCCAGATGGGCACCCTATCCTTCCCACCAGGCGGACCACCAGGCGGACCTCCAGCGGCCTTCGCTGTGTCCTGCGATGAGGTGCCGTGATCCTTGTCATCCTCCTCCTCGTCATCGTCACCGCCAATGCGGTCCTCGTCATCGTGCTGTTTCTTCGAGAGCTTCTTCGAGAGTGTGTCCAACGCATACATGTCCTCTGCGAGCTCTCTATCATCAGGCATGAATCCACTCGTCTGCACCCTTCTCACCTCCTCCTCAGTGTAGTCGTCGATGGAGTTGAAGAGCCCCGGCTTAGGCTCCGGGAGGTCCGAAGTCGTGGACTGCGGAGTATATGGCGCTGTGTCTTGCTGTGCCGAGGTGGACATCGTTTGTTCTTCTGGCTGTGCTTGTTCTGGTGCTAAAGAGGAGTCTATGCTGCTCATCGTGTGGAGACTAGCCGGAGGGCCCTGGCGTCGCTTTATATGGCGCCTCTTTCAGCTCTCTACGCACTGGCAACCCCGATGAGCTGCCCGCTCCCTAAAATCCGCGACCCGCCGCGGGATCCGGGGGCTCGCGCGGCGCAGACTTCCCAATGCGGTACCATTCGCCGCGAAGCGCCGATAATGAGGGCTCTGGCGGATTTTGACGGGGGCTCGCTTTGTGCGCGTTTGTCGGTGCTGGGTGCTGGCCCACTGTGGAGGGCGTCGGGGTGTGGCAGGGGCGGTAGTTGGCTTTCGTTGGACGCTGTTTTGTCAGTTATCGGGCTACGAACAAACGCCGAGCAGAGCGGCTCAGCTGCGTGAAAGAATGGCGCAAAAAGGCCGTCTCACGCACGGGCTCTCCAGTGGGATGATCTGGCGGGGATCGAAAGATGTCAAGTCGATGGAGAACCCCCGGACCCTGTTGCGACCCCTCATTTCCGGGCAACAACAAAGGGAACGACGTTACATCCCCGATCAGACCTTGTTACATGTGTACATGTAGACCACAGTGTATTCGTAATCAACATCCGTGTTTTCCAGGTGGTTGATTGCTTATCCAATGAGAAATACATCGAGTCTACTCATTACAAAGCAGGCACAGCATCTAGTTGTACATATCTCTTTCAGTAATCATGGATACAGCTCCTTGATAGCCTCTCCCCAAATTTTCATACCTTGCTCAATCTCCTTGACATTGGAGAAACTAAGACTGAGTCTGACACATCTAGACCCCCAATCACGATCGTCACCCACAACTTCAAAGTTTTCACCACCAGCGAGCAACAGATCCTTCTCCCTAGCCAGTGCACCAATCTTCTTGCAGTCATAACCTTCAGGCAATATAACCCAGATGAAGTACCCGCCTTCGAACCCAAACGCAGTTGTCCCCTCTGGGAGATACTTCTTGATACAGTCCTTGAACACCTTGGATCTCTCAGCGTAAACTTTTCTGAACTCGTTGATGACACCATCTATCAACCCCTCTTTCATGATCGTGCCGACAAGCATAGAGTTGAGTTGGGATGGGGTACCACCACTGGTGTTCGCACCACCTTGGGACAACTGGTAGACGAGCTTGCGATTGATCGACTCTTGGTATCCGAATCTGAGCCCTGGAGCGATGAGTTTGGAGAATGTGGAGTTGGAGATGGTGTTACCGTACTCACTTGGAGTACCGGTGTTCCTGTCAATGTGCGTGAATCTTGGTGGAGGAGTTGGCAATTTGTCCCTTGGCTGGACGTAGTCCAAGAGATCGTACACATCGTCGGTGATGATGAGCATGTCGTACTTTCTCGCCAATTCGATCAGCTTCAACTTAGTCTCCATGTCATACGTCTCACCACCAGGGTTAGAGAACGTTGGGATGCAGTACAGCACAAACTTGTACACTTTCTTCTTGGTGTCACTCTTTGGATTGTTGATCATCTTCAAGTCGTCCGAGTGGTCCTTGGTGTCCAGCTTGTCAAAGTACTCCAACTTCTCCTCCAACAATTGGAAATCAATTGTGCCATGCTTCTCATCAATAGCAGTGACTTTCCCACCGAAGCCAGCATCCAAAAACGTCTCGTTGATCAAATAGTAAGTCGGAGTGATGATGAACGCCTGTTTCGTGTACCCAGTATGCGGCAACGTCGTCTGCGTCAAGATGTTCATGATACCGTACGAGGCACCACCGGTCAAATTGAGATCAGCAGCAGTGGTACCAGCCTTCTCAAAGACCCTGTTGTGGAACTTGGCAACCTCTTCACGAACCCATAGTGATCCCTCGTCAGAGCCATACGTCAACGGATGTCTGTTCTCGGCATCGTTATCATAAGGTCTCGTACCCGTCAACAGCGTCTTTGTAGCCTCAATGATGGTTGCGTTCGGCAGTAGAGCCGGTGTGGGTTGTCCCTTGAAGAAGTTGATCATTTTTGCCTCCCTGATCTATCTCTGGGCCCAGATCATTCAATAAAGTCCCAGTAGTTTTCTCCTCGAGATCGAGCCGAGAGGCCTTATCGGCGTCGGCGGTCAGTCTCGATCGGGAAGCGCCCTGCAAAACGAGACCGGGTAATACTCATAGTCACGTGCGCGATAATTTCCCAATGGGGGCAACAGCAGTGCTCGGCCCGAACGGCCGCGCGCAGGGTCCCGTAC
>JAJMKQ010000264.1:0-73365 GCA_030569395.1 Petasospora rhodanensis
AATTTGTTCCCCATTGGGAAGGCCACTCCGAGCGTGTACAAAATATTTGAAGGGACTCATACACTTCTCTCTCTTCTGCAATCTCCAAGTCAAGACACCGATGAAGGACGAGACGAAGGAGATCGCAGTGGAACACACCGCAGACCTCCCACAGACCCCACCAGCTGCGGAGGACTTCCACGGCGCATACAACGCAGAGGACTACATCGATGCCCCTCCCGATGGTGGGTATGGCTGGGTGTGCTGTGCGTGTATCTGTGCGATGAACTTTGCCACTTGGGGGTCCAACAGCTCCTTCGGTGTGATGTTGGCCTTTTTCCTCGATCAGAATGAGTTCAAGGGGGCAACAGCGACGGATTATGCGCTTGTGGTTGGGATCTTGAACTTCTTCACGCTCAGCACTATGTCCATGGCGAGTGTCCTGCTGCTTAAGTTCGGGTACAAGACCACGCTGTGCATTGGGATCGTGTTACAACTCGCCGCATACATCGGTGCAAGCTTTGCCACGACGATAAGGCAGTTGCACGCTACGCAGGGGTTTTTATTGGGGATCGCTTTCGGGATCATCTTTGGTGCTAACTCGATTGTCCTCCCCTCCTGGTTCTTGAAGAGAAGGGCAGTGGCGAACGGTGTCAGTCATTTCGGGTTGGGGATGGGTGGAATGACGTTCTCACTAGTGGTGAATGCGCTTATTCAAAGGACAGGGAACCACAGGTGGGCACTCCGAGCACTGGGGATCATCTCCACGGCGATCTGCTTCACCGCGATGCTGTTTGTCAAAGTGCGTGTGCCCAAGACGGCTAAGTTCCAGGAGAAGGAGCAGACTAATGTGTGGACCATTGTAAAGAACGTCACAGATATCAAGGTGATGAAGACCCTGCCGATCCAGCTCGTTGCCACATGGGCCACATTGGGTACGATGGCGTATATGATCTGTCTGTTCTCCATGTCCAGCTATGCTCGGTCATCCGGATACACATCGACACAAGCCACTATGGTGACTGTGGCACTAAACATCTCACAGGGGTTCGGAAGACCGCTGATGGGGGTGTTGAGCGAGGTGTGTGGCCGTGTCAACTTCACGCTGATTGCGATGCTTTACACGTGTGTGATGGTGTTTGTGTTCTGGATCAACCTCTCGACGTATGCCTCATTGGTGGCATTTGCAGTTGTCTTGGGATTGTTTGTCGGGATTTCGAGTGTGAACGTTGTGCCGCTGACGGTGGATGTGGTGGGGTTGAACGGGTTCCCAGCTGCATTCAGTTGGATCAACCTGTTTGCCGGGTGTGCCTCTCTGGTCTCAGAAGTCATTGCCTTGAACTTGAGAGACTACAACTTGACGTCACACACACCGTACTTCCATTGCCAGATCTTTGTCGGGGTGCTGTACGTCGTGGGCATCGTGGTGCTTGTCCCGTACAGAGAGTGGAGGGTCAGGCGGATGATGCATCAGCTCGAGAACGCAGTGCACATTTCTAAGCAGCAACGAGTGGTGTATGAGACTCTGGGGAATGAGAAGGGTGTCAAAGCCTTTGTCCACAGGGCTTTTTACCCTGTCAAGATCTAATGAAAGTGACATGAGAAACAAGCTTACTTTTTTTAGTGTGCGCATAACAGTGGGGCTTAATTGTTGATGATGTTCAAGGGAGGGAAAAAGCGGGTGTCTGGAGTATTTGGAGGGGACCAACCACAAGACACATCCAACCAATGCACCTGCCACATCTGCTGTTGATCCCACTGCTCCTCCTATGGACCCCAGTCACCGCCAAAGTCCAATCCCGCCACGACGGCAGAGGGAACTTCTACCAGATCACACTCAGCTTTGAGCTGCTCAACGGACGTCTCCCGCTGGACCAGTTCATCGAGAGTCAGCGGTTCGCCACATTACACCTGGAGAGATACGTCAATCCACAGACACAGGATCCAGACCCGCTCGTGGCGGAGATTTACCAGCTGCTCAGCGTCCATGAGAGGCCCGTCACATACAGAGTCCAGGAGCTCATTGACAAAGCCCGCGAGGACGAGACGCTGACGCCCGAAGAGGCGATGGAGCTGGTGAATTATTCAGGTGTCGGACTCTTCTGGGCGGCCAAGATGTTTGAAGAGATGGAAGAGTAAGAGAGAGAGTTGGGTGGGATACAAGGGCCCTATGGCTTGTCTGCTTATTTATGATTGATGTTGAGGGGGATGGTGATATATTAGCGGGATGCTTGTGTAGCTGTGGATCAGGAGATTACAATGGCATGCTTAGAAAGCGGGGTGGCCATACAAAGTTTGTATACAAAACACGTAAACACCGAGTACCTCTATATAAAACGGTACGCGCCACATAACAACAATGAAAGCCCAACTTCTGAGCCGAAGACTTCCACCAAATCACCGTCGAAAAGGCCTTCAAACTCCACCAAAAACTCCGTCAAAATGCTCTCCTTCACCACCCCAACGCTCCCACTGGGCCGGGTGTCGCAGCTGTCGCCAGAGGACAAAGCGGACATCCTCCGCACTCTCGCAGAGACCGTGGACCCGTACACGCTCCAGCATCTGCCACTTCACCGTGCGCTTTCTTCAGAGCACTGGCCCGCCACAGACACTCAAGTCGACCACTACGTCGCCCACCTGGCCCAGCACCACCCGAACCCGCATTCGAAGATGCGTCTGGCGATGATGCTCCAGGTTCTACGCGTCCCGGCTGGACGGTGTGTCCATGCCACCATCGCCACCACAGGAAGATGAAGAAGAGAAAGAAGAAGACGACCCCTGGGGGCCCCCACCACCGCGTGTTCCACAGTCAGCACAGCGAAGCATCGACATCTGTGACCACGTCGAGGACATCGACAAGCGCTCACTGCGCCCAGAGTACCTCAAACAGGCCACCACGGCGCGTCAGACGGTGCTCAAGCCATACCTCGCCGAGCTCGACCAACTGGCCAGACACCACCCACAGCTTTCCAACTCGTCGAACCTGCGCCGGTTGAAAGACGCACTCTCCCTTGTCTCAGACCAGCAGAACATTTTGTTTTCCATCGACGTTGAGGCATACGAATACAACAACAAACTCATCACAGAGATCGGCATCTCGATCTACGACCCAGCACACGAGGCGACGGCCCTCCTCCCGAATCTACGCAACATCCACATCATCCCAAGGGAACACATCCATCTCCGTAATGGCAAACTCTGTCCAGACCATAAGGATCACTTCCTCGGTGGTCCCTCCTTGATCCTGCCTCTAGCGGAGTGTGTCCTTCTCGTGCAATCCCTGGTGGATTTCTACTTCATCAAGCGTCAAGAGAAGGGGATGACTGGTGTGATGGTCGGACATGCGCTGAAGGGAGACATCAAGTGGCTTGAATCCATCGGAGTGAGGTTCCCGGAGATGAAGACGTTGGATACCCAACTCGTTTACAAATCGTGCTTCCCGCAGAAACACGCCTCTTTGGGCGCTGTCCTCAGGAGATTGGAAGTGCCGCATGGATATTTGCATAACGCCGGGAATGACGCATACTACACACTTGTCCTACTCATGAAGCTGTGTGATCCGATGTTCAGACGTTCGTGGGGGTTGGACAGCGTGGAGAAGAGTGATCGATTCATGAGTGAGATGGAGGAGCGACAGGCCAATAAGCGGGATTACTTCAAGGGCACTGCTCCGTCAAAGTCTAAGAAGGGGAAGAGGGACTTTGAATCTGTTCATCCGGTCGTTTACGCCCGGTTTGAGGATGCGCTCAGGGATTTGTATTAACCCCGCAGATGATTGTGCTTATGGCTATGGTTATGGAAAAAAAATGGTTTGTAGCTGTGGCGACTTAAGTCCTCAGTTGGACATTGGGTTTTCTGTTCGGGGTGTTCAGTGGGGTATAAAAGGGAGTGGATCTTTTCTCTCTGCCTTGTCATCACTATCACCCAAGAACTCTACCCCACAAACCAAAAGCTCTTTACAAAAATGTCCACCAACGACACGCTCACACAGAAGACAGCAGAGCTCTTCCCACTCAACACCACCGCCACCACCGTCTGGCAATCCCTGGGAACCGACGTCCCAGCTCCACAGCCTGAGCTCTACCCGAACCAGCACGCCCTCGAAGCCATCTTCTGGAAGGGCCACGAGCACGAGTACGTCCCCTTCCTGGGCCAGATCACCACTCTGATGCGTGATTCCGGGATGGAGGACCAGCTTAACGACACAGTGGAGCTCATGAACCGTGCAGAACTCGTCTTGGACGCTTGTAAGCAGGAGGAGAAGACCCCTGTGCAGAGAACGTCTGCCAGGGAGGACACCCCAGAGGACTATGAGCTGGAGGACAAGAAGGATCTTGACTCCAGGGACTCAGAGCTCCAGAAGTGAGCATCCACATGTCGTCTGCTGATGTCTATGTCGTCCGTTTGCTCTTTTACAATGGATATCGGATATCACAGATCCATCTGAGATCTTTAAACCTTGCGGGGGATGTGTGGACACCTCCAGACGCAGGGATACATCAACGCCTATTAGCACTACTAGGTCGCCCGACCACCAGCGCAACAACTCAACAGCAATCTCATGTCTCTTAATCTCTTTCAACCTCTCTCTAGTCTCCCTTCTACTCAAATCTCTGAAGTCTGTGTATTAATCGAAAGGGTCTATAGACCAACGGGTTACCCGCACACCACCAGAGTGACGTAACAATGGGGCCGCCACATGGCAACCAGCGGCCCGGAGCAGCTCCACGCGATGCTATAAAAAGGGGCCTTGGGGAGGCCTTCTCTACGGTTTGCTCCAACTGTTTATCGAGTGGCAAGAACGAATCAACTCAAGAATGGCCCCTCTCAAGATCGGAATCGTCGGCACAGGCATCTTCGCCTCCCAAACCCATCTCCCAACCATCCAGGCGCTCCCGGAGGAGTTCGTCCCTGTGGCTGCGTACAACAGAACCAAGTCCAAGGCAGAGGCATTTGCACAGACCGCAGGCATCGCCGCTGACAAAGTGCACGACACACTCGAGGGCATTGTGTCTGACCCGGATGTCGAAGTCGTGGACGTCCTTGTCCCCGTCCAGTACAACCTCCCAACGCTCAAGACCGTTGTCGGGCATGGCAAGCCCGTGATCATGGAGAAGCCAATCGCAGCCACCTTGGAGGACGCAAAGGCCATTGTCGAGCTCGACCGCTCCACCGATGTCCCGATCCTCATTGCTGAGAACTGGCTCTACTCTGAGGCAACGAAGAAGATCCAGGAACGCCTGAGCAGAGTCGGAAACGTGATCTCCTTCACCTACAGATCCACGGGCCCCTTCAACACGGGCAGCGCATACCTCTCCACCCCGTGGAGAATGAACCCGGAACACATTGGCGGATACCTCAGCGATGGCGGTGTGCACCAGCTTGCCCTGCTCACCGACGTGATTGGTCCAATCGCTAGTGTCTCTGCCCTGACGAAGCAAGTGAGGGTCGAGTCCGGTGACGACGACATCTGGTTCTCCACCATGAGATCCCAGCAAGGAGCAATCGGCACCTTCACCTACGGCTCTGCCTTTGGTGCCACGGAGAAAGTGGGCGAGTTCATCATCTACGGTGACGCCGGCTCGATCAAGTGTGAATGGGGGCCAAAGCGTGACTCCAAGATCACCGTGATGGTTGGCTCTACCGCTGCCGAGTCCAAGGTTGACGAAGTGATCGAGTTCCCTGAGCATTCCGGCATCACCCAGGAATTTGAGAACTTGCACGAGGCTGTGGTGAAGAAGGACAAGTCTCTGATCAAGTCCAGACCGGAAGTTGTGTTCCACCATTTGGCCATCGTCGCTGCCGCTTTGGAATCTTCAAAGAAGAATGGTGACTCCGTTACTGTTCAGACTGTTTAAATCGTTAAGCAAATACGTTCATTATCATTTTCCTTTTTCACTTGTGCTGCTTGTACTTATCCTCCGTGTATCTCCTCTGCGAAGGGTCCAACTGGTTGTTGATCCCCAACAAAGCCCTCGATGCAGCCTCCGTGGCTCCAATCACAGGTCTCAAGAGTACCACAGGGGTAGCCTTCATCACAGCCAGCGTGGTGTCATGCATGCTCCCAGACTCGTTAATCTCGGCACCAGCGTTCAAAATAGCATCTTTGGCAACGAGCAAGTTCCGACCAAGACTGTCATAAGCCAAGAGGAACCCTTCCTTAATACTCGTGGGTTGATCAGCATAAAGACTCACCATCTTTGGTCCTTCTTCGCTCTCATCCTCCTCAATCACAGCATGCAACTCTGCCGAAGCTTCGGACATCTTTCTCCCAGATCTGTGCGGAGGCATCCATGACGCCTGATTGTTGATGTCAGCAATGGACTCCAACGTAGGCTGATACACGGATCTGTGCAACATCGTCGTAGAAGTCAATGCGCTCCGGCCAATCAAGTGTGAATTGGCACCACCATACCCGCCTCTCAAAGTTGCGTCGTACTCGTCATCATCATCGTCAATAGCCTCCTCATCCAACTCATCTTCACTGTCATACCCATCATCTCTCACCGGGGCACCGACTCTGGCAGCGGCACCTGTACCACCCAATGCCTCTTCAGTATGCTCCAGGATCGCCTGTGTCCCCGCAGCGAGCTTGACTCCGAGCTTGAGCATCTCATTCGTAGTGGTCTTGGTGAACTGCGTCACACCTTTGGAGAAACTGCGATAGATCCGACCATCCTTCTTGTACTCCTTCACAGGAACAGCCACGAGGTCTTTAAACCCGCTCCCAATCTTCGCAATCGATCTCACTGGCGCCAACCCGGTCAACACCCCGCTCAACTGCGTCGACTTGATGTCTGGCATCCAAAGCCCGTTCAAAGCCGCCCCGAGACGTGGGAACCCAGAGATCCCGTGCAACGTGACTGACTTCAACACCATATCCGCCTCGTCCAAGATGAAGAAGTTCATAAACTCCGTCGTGTGCCCGGATCTCAACCCGGCATAGTCAACCTTCTTGGGCTTGTAGTCGAGCTTGATGTGTATAGCGTTGATCGTGAACTTCTGGATGTATGCCAACTCCTCCAACTCATCCACTAACGCGAATCTCGCGTCTTTGAACTCCCCGAACCGGGTCAACACCTCCAACGTATCCTGATCGACATGGAGTCTCAAGGGAAGCACATGTGCATCCATCACGAGCTCGGTGGCGGCCAATGTCGAAACGGGTCTCACGGTCTTCATACTCAACGTCAGCATGCTTGATCCACTCTCCCTGTCCTCGTCCTTCATGTAGGTGACAAACTTCTTCCACGTCGACGTTGGAACGTTATCCGTCACTTCGAAGTCTTTGACACGGACGAGCAACTCGCTCACGAGCTCAGACTCCAAATCACCGAATAGACTCGTGCTGCTCACTGGATCCTTGTTCGAGAAGAGGTTGAAGTCCACGTAGATGTTGTCCAACTCCACAAGCACCTTGTGCGTCTTGGAACGGCGGAGCTTGAGCTTTTTCGGATTGGACTTACCGACATCAATACCGAACTCGTCCTCCTTGTTGTGGATCTCCTTGTTGATCTTGGCAGTCAACACCGATGGATCTGAAGAGACGGGCAAAGACACGTGAATCGAGTCGAACAACGTCTCACCAATAATGCGATCATGCGGTAAGCTCACCTGCACAGAGGTTGGCCGTTGTTGCTGGCTCTCTCTGGACTGTTGCTTCTCAAGCCTGAGCTGCTCTTTCTGCTCCTTGGCCTTCTGCTCCAACCTCTTCACAGCGTGACTGATCGCCTTGCGTGTGTGCTTCCAGTCATACCCATCGTAGATCCTGATGAGAACCTTCGAGGCAGTCAGCCCCAAACTCATAGGATACGACTTCTCCACTCTGCGGACAGCGGTGTTGAACGGCTCATCAAAGTGGTTCTCATTAAAGAGCAACAACGAGTCAGAGTTGTTCGATCTTGGCTCAGTGTCAAACACGCTGTTCTCCACTTTCATCGCCTTCTCTGGTGCAAAGTATGGGTTCTTCTTCAACACGTCGTCGTCTTTCAACTGCAAGTCGTTCAAACTCCGGTCCAAGATGTCGGACCCATCAGCCATCTCATCGTCAGAGGCGTGGTGCGTTTCGTCGTAGTAGCTCTCCACAATGTTGAACGGTTCAGATGGTGGATGTAACGTGGTTGACGACTCTGGATCATCCACTGCGGCAGAGTTGAATGCATCTTCGTCAATGTCGTCAAACACACTCACCTCGTGGCCCTTGTGCACTTTGTACTTCAAGTCGGTGTTGATCGTCACAGGTTGCTTCAAATCGTTGATCAACTGGAGGAGACAATGCGAGGAGTCAGCACACAAGTCCAGTTCCAAACAGTCGGCATTGATGTCGATGAACACAGAGCTCGAAGTCTCACCAGCCATCTGAGACGGTTGTTTCACCACAACATTCAAGGACAAGTTCTTCAAATTGGCAACAGTGGTGTATCCCTTGGCGTTGAAGTATGCCATTTGGGACCAAGACCCTCTGTTTCCTCTGTTGGCCTTCGTCTCCTCGTAACTTGCAATGTTCTCAACATCATCAATCAACACCAAGTTACAGCCTCTCAGATCAGACTTCACCATGGTGTTCTGTGCAACCAAGATATCCATGGATCCACTCGGAATCACCAAGTTAGCCTTGGAGCTAAGACGACCGGGGCTCAATCCAATGGAGGCATCAATGAGAGTCAACTTGAGATCCATCTTGGGCTCACTGGAGACAACGTCGGAACTGCCCAGCTCCGACAAACTGGACTCTTCACTCACGGACTTCTTACCGTCATTGTCCAACATTGACAACCACTTGGTGTAGTAGTCCACCGTACAGTTCCTCAAAAGCACGCTCAAGCTCTTGAAGTCCCGAGTTCTCAAAGACACAATCGGAGCACTTCGATCATCTGGATTTATCACAGAGAAGAACGGCTCCATTTGACCTGCACAAACTCTGTTGATCTCAGCCTTCATCGTGTGCAACTGGGTGTACCCCTCCTTGTGTAAGATCACCGAGATGGTTTCAAAGGATGCTGTAATGTCACCAAACCCGGGAATCGCTGTGGCTGCAAGAGAGATGGACTTGATGTTCACAATCAACTGGACAGAGAGTCGGGACTGAAGCATGACGTTGGTGGAGATGCGTGCTTTCTTCCTTGTTTTGAACACAACCTCCTCCTTGACAAACTGCAACGCCCTTTGAAGAGCACTAACCTCGCTTACAACCTCCATCAACTCACACCAGCCCACTGAAGACTCGATAGAGTCAATATCCAACGAAGTGCGTGTAAACAGAAGGATCTCGTGTCCGCTGTTGTCGTACGTTCTGAGTTGCTTGTCTCCTGGGAAGGCCTTGTATGACACATTCATGGCTGAGAGGAGTGTGGTTTTGGAGTCTCCAACAACACTGATGAGTGCAATCTTCTTCAGTGATAATGCAGCGTCTCCAGAGTCATATGAAATCGGTGAGATCTTGAGCTTGAGCGATCTTTTGTCTGAGAGCTTGACAGATATGGATACCAACGACGTCTGCACAATAACTGTCCCCTGGGATGGTCTCTTGAGCGGTTGTGATGGTCTGTGCTTGGTCATGGACTCCACAATTTGTGGAACGAGTGATGTGAGGTTAATGATGCGCTGGAGTGTGTCTTGGTCCAGGTTCAACGACATTTCTCTCCCCAGGAGGAGTCTGAAGTCGCCAGTCTTGGAGTTCATGTCAAAGCGAATATCACTCTTCTGATCTGTCTCATCAAACCAACCAAACAGCTCTCCATGCTTCTCAAACTTCAACTTCGAGAGAGAACCGTAGATGCGATCGTCAGAGAAATGCTTGATGCTGAAGGCTTCACCGAGGATGATAGCTTCCTCGGGCTTGCAGAATTCACCCGACTCCTTGAGCGCAGAGACGAGACTGATGATCAGCTTGTTCACGACAACTTCATCCCATGGATGCTGCTTCTCCTTCGGTGTATCTGGCTGTGTTGTCTTTGCGTTCTTCCGTACCTTGGAGTTGATGTTGGATGATCTGGAGTAGTCATGACCGGAGGACATGAATGATAACGACTCAAAGAAGTGCAATAGTGTCAATGGTAAGGGAACCGCAGCCACTCTGATTTCATCAACCATGACTCTGACATCCTGGACTTCGGTCAACCCAGAGAACGTGACCTTGACACTATTCACAAAGGCCAACCTCGTAGCGGTGATGCTCTCTCTGAGGCGTGACTCCAACACATCTGATGCTGCGCTCATGTAGATCGAGCTCGCTTCTTCCTTCGAGTACACGAGACTCTCTGTCATGTCTGCTGGTTTCTCCAACATCGATGAGGACATCATCTCCATGTGGGTCTCATCGTCGTCATCGTCTTCGCTGTCACTGGATGGATTTTCCGGTTCATCGCTGTGCTCACTCGTTACTGTATCGTTTTCCATGACTTCCTCTTGTTCTGGGACTGTATCGCCTGTCTCTCCAGGGTTCCCAGCTGGGTGGACGCTCAAAACCATGATGTCACTCATCTCAAAAGAGCGAACACCGTCCTTGTTGGAGAACCGCGCCTCCTTCACTTCAACGTCAAATGTGGCATGGTCCATGATAACACGTGCAGATATATTGGTGGCGTTGAGCTCGAGTCGTGAGAGTGCGGCCTCGACGGCCTTGCTCATCATGTTGTTCAACGTCGATGGCTGTGGGGAATCGGATGAGTCGGTCGTGGGTATGTCAAGTTGCGGGAGGTCTGCATGTGTGTCCTCTGCGTCCTGGAATTCTGAGTCCTGGATTATGCTGTTTGCGAGATCCATCGTGCTCTGTGCTAACGAGAACTTGGACTTCTCCGTCGAATGCGTGGATTGCGTGGATGATAACGACAACGTGAGAACCAAGCCATCAGCCTCCACAGTGACACCGCCGGTGACAGTCAGCGTGAGTTGACATGTCTTCACTTTGCCGTTCCTGAGGTATACTCCAGGGATCTGGATGGCGTCTGTGTCGATCTCAAAGTCGTTCAGAGTGACCTGGCTGTTGGTTCCCAATGACACATCGAGGTTGGGGAGGTCAATCTCGGAGAACAACGAGAGCTGCTGGAGAACGTAGAGGAGAAGCCTCTTTTGTATGTTCTGGGGCATCCAGTTCGGAGCCATGGTGGGTCCTCAGTGGCGTGGTGTCTGGTATGCGCCTTATCTGATCTGGTGGCGTTGTTGTTAGTGCCTTCCTTCAAGTTGTTGCGGAAATTCCAGCCGGCGGCAAAGGTCCTGTACGTACTCTGAGGGATGCAAAAGTTGGTGGCGATGACTCTGAGACACGGAGTTACCCAGAGATTGTGAATGTGCTGTGTTCTGTTCAGAGCGCTAGGCTTTCTTGCGGTGAAAACTGTGGCAGGCCGGTGTGGAGATGGCTGGGCCTGCGCTGTGCCTTTATCGGCCTTCTGGCACAACCCGCGCCAAACTATCAGTCACGTGGATGGTCACGTGAGTAGCGCGGACAACGATGGCGCGTCGGTACGTAGCGCAATACACCGGGAAGGACGAGAGCTTCTCTTCTCCCTCTCTTCGGATCCCCGTGGAGCATTCCAGCCAATGTGTGGCATCAGCGATCAGAGCGGAGTACAGCTGGACGACGAGAAGTGCGTGTCTTTTCACAACGACAAGGTCAACTCGGTGAAAAACGTTGGATGTGTACATCAAAGTTGAGCTCATTTCGGTTGTACTACGTGGTGTTCAAATTCTGTGAAAAGTACTGCTTTGGTGATAGTCATCGAAGCTTGCACAACATCCACATTCAGGACCATGCCCGCTGGATTCAGCGAGACGATGCTCAAGCAGATTGCACTGGCCAACCACAGCGATAGAATGATGGAGACCTCTTGCGAGAGCGACATCCGGTCTGAATAAGCTTCCACAAGCTGTGCAATCCATTGAGAGGGACGTGGACAGCATCAGACGTTCATCAGTGATATGGTACGTACGTACGTACCCAGTTCACCGTCACCATGGGAGATACCCAGTGGCAAGATCCCATCGACTGAGTCCTGGGCAGACTTCTATGTGCCTGTGAACGCGGTGTCTCAGACCTTGTACCTGAAGGGCGCCAATGGGCATCAGCAGGAATGAGGGTTTGAAATCATAAGGCCATGCCAATAAGGGTAGTAACTTCAACGTGTGCCGAACGAAACCAGGCGTTTCCCTAGCTATGGCAGTGGGTCTCGCAACACCGAGAAACCCCATCACGTCCCCGCACTAAAAACCTCGAGCCTACTACTCATCAGCCCTCCTTGAGAGCTCATCGGAGAAGACCCAACCTGCTCGTCGCGTAGGAATGCAAGCCGCGCTCCACCGCCATTGGCCCAGTTCGCTCGCGTATGGTGGGTCCGGTATACGTACCTGATCAGCGGCGAACAAGACACAGCTAGACGAACAGCCGTTGGGGTTGGCCAAGTAACCGTGGGGAAAAGAGGCCGGAATAGGCAACTTCGCGATGCGTGTTGGGAAATGAGGGCCATGCGGCAACTGGTACGTTCACCACTTCTGGTGCGTTTGAGTGTTTTGATCCACGGACCCGAGGCAACGGCTGTGGTGACGATCGGAGGGACCCGTATCGAGTAGCGGACCGGCTTCAATGGCCCCTGTGGAACACTTCAGAGAAGTTTGATGAGAGAGCGCTGGCAGAGGGCGACCCCAGGGAGGCCCCAGTCTCTTCCCTTTCGGGAACTGCCCGAGATCTGAGTCGCCCTAGCTGCACCATGATGGGAGGTTGACAAGGGAAACCTGTCGGAGAGGACGTAATTTTGCACCGTGCGCACCCCTTCGGCAGAAAGGACGCGTTTGTTTACTCCGACACGCGTCTGTTGCCCTGGAAATCCTTCTCTGCCCGGCGCGTTGCCAACACCCGGACATCAACAGCGCTTTTTTTGGCCGGGCCCCCGTTGTGTTTTTTTTTTGCCGGAGGTCAAAACAGAGCATACGCCACGACGACTCCACCAGCCAGCGCTCACGTCTGCTACGAAACCACCACGGCGGCTCGCCCCCAGTCTCTCGAGAACACGCCCAACCGCCTGCCTCTCATCCCCGCCCCAAGCGCCGCGTACCGCCCGCCCCCAGCAAGCTCCCGGTGCCTCCTCCAGCCCGCTGCACATACTCGTGTCAGACTAGCTCCCCTCGCTCTTCCTGTGGCCAGATCTGAACGGTCTCTCACCACAGCGGATCCTTCACTACGACGCCTGACCCCATCATCGGTGCCCAGCAGCTCTACAACTCACTTTCGGGCCCATTGCGACACGCAAAACACGTCTCGATCTCGCCCCGTCATTCGTTTAACCTCTTTCCACGTTCCCTCACCACTGTGATCCTCCACGTTCCCACCACCACATTCCACGAGCGCCCATCTCTCGTCCTCACCTACAACTGAACAACAATGTCAAGGTGGACAGAAAACACGTCCAAGGGTTCTCCCACCGCCGGAGCCACCACGTTCAACATCCCTGGCTCATACCCTATACGCACACCGTCCAAGATCCTCCAAGATCCAGTCACGATTTCGCCGTATGGTGAACTGCCCAATGGCCACTCGCCGTCAGGGCTACGAAATCAAGCGCCTTTGAGAACACGACAGCCAAACAGCCCTGTACAACAAAGTCTGACAAGGAACAGATCAACGAAGACGTCCAATCCGAACTACTTGGCTTACATACCGCCGGAGCCAACACAGCAGTACCCCCAACAGCAGCAACAGCAGCAACAACATCACCATCACCACCATCACGCACAGCACAGTCAACGCGTGAACTCGCCATACCGTCACCAGCAACAACGTTCCGACGCCTCGCAACGAAGTTTCCATTCTGCTCGACAAGTGCCCATGGGGTTCAACGGGTCTTCAACTTCAAGAGATGCCAGTGCATCAACAGGCATGAACACTTACGGGTCCAAGACGCCACTCACGAGCAACTCTGAATCGTCAAAGCCATCGTCGTGTTGTGCCACTTGTCAGAAGCAGATCACCACGAAGTCCGTCAAGGCCTTGGGCAAGAGATACCACACACAGTGTTTCGGTTGTGCCGATTGTGGTACTCCGATTCTCTCCAAGTACTTCCCATACGAGACTGAGGATGGAAAGAAGATCCCGCTCTGTGAAGAACACTTCTACAAGAGAAGAGGTTTGGTATGCTGTGTCTGTGATAACTTCTTGAAGGGCACTCATTACACAGTCTTTGGGAGAAAGTACGACGCTGAACACTTCTGTTGCAAGATCTGCTCCAAGAAGTTCGACACCGATGAGGACTTCTTCAATCACGAGGATAACATCTACTGTCACTACCACTTCTCCAAGTTCTTTATTGAACGTTGTGAGGGTTGTGAGTTTGCCATTCTGAAGCAGTACGTCGAAATCTTCAGAGGTGGAAGAAACCAGAAGTGGCACGTCGAGTGTTACATGATCCATAAGTGTTGGAACGTTGCCATTGCACCAAGCACGATCGGTCTACCGTCATTCCCCAAGGTTGAGCCTACAGAGGAGAACATCAAGGCTCCAGATTTGAACCCAACGCCAGACGAACTGTTAATGATGGAGTCGAAGGCTTCAGACAAGGTCGCTGACATCTGGACTACGCTCTTCAAGTTCGAAGAAGACACTGCCACATGTATCTCTGACATGCTTCTGTTTGCCACTGCTCATGATCAACGCAAGGGTTTGAGCGCCACTGCCAGACTTGTGTTAAAGATTGACGCTTTGTTCAAAAGTATCGAGAGTTTGCACAGACTTGGCATTGACGCTGGCCAAGCCACCAGTCCCGTGGAAGGCCCAGAGCAATCTGCTTACCACACACTCAAGAAGGAGCCGAGAAACCTCTCTGCTAAGATCATGATCTACCTTGCCATCTTGAGAAAGACGAGTAAGGGTTCCACTGATGCTGGTAACTCTCAAGATTTGATCTTGTCCGTTGTGACCGGTCTGGCTCACTACCTCAAGCTTCTGATCAGGTATGGTTTGCACAACTCCTTGCAGTACAACAAGTCCTCTCACACAACGAACGCTTTGGATAAGTTCTTGAGAGAGGTGAGAAACCACGAGACTGTTCCATTGGATGCTTTGGACGCTTTGGATGTCCCTGTTGATGCTTCAGACTTGTGCTTCCATTGTCAGAAGAGTATTGAGAGTGAGTGTGTTCAGTACCAGGACAAGAGATGGCATGTCCACTGCCTCCACTGCACCAAGTGTCACAAGAACCTCCAAGCGTACGGCGGTGTCGGTGATGCCTCGTTCAACACTCAGACCAGCTGGGTTCTTTGTGCTCAGTGTGCGATGGGAGATCCAAACGCCAAGGCAGGCTTCAAGACCGTGTCGAAATTGTTGCAGTTGAGTTATTTGTTGAAGATTGCCATTGTTCGTTCCAAGGCCGTGATGGACTACGAGAACACACAGAAGGTGACACAGGAAGATCCACAGGCAGCACGCACTTCTCTCACGAACGAGCAAGGTTATATGAAGACGTTGAACGACATCAAGAGACTCAGATCGTCCAGACAGAACACCAGGATCTCAGAGAACGTGTCTAGAGATGTTGCAAGAAGATCTGTGGTCATCGAGTTCACCGATGAGGGCAAGGAACGCCAGAACAACAAGTCGAGCCAAGATCTCGCTGACGAGCTCATTTCCAAGCAGAAGATCACCGTTGAGGATGAGCCTGTTGGACCATCGTTGAGCAAGAAGAGTTTCAACAGGGCCACCAACTTCATCAACAACCAGAAGGTGCTCACCTTGGACGACATCCCAAGAATTGTTGCCGCTGAACATGCTCGTGAACTACGTCCAAACACTTACAAGTTCCACAGTCCACACCAAGAAGAAGACATCTCCAAGGGTTTGAAGTCGAAGAGTAACTCTGTCCGCAACGGTGCTCCAAGTGTGCAGTCTGGTATCACTGAGAAGGATGCCTCGTCGAAGTACTACTCTGAGTTGACAGACGAAGAACGCTTCATCATGACACACATCTCTACCACTGTCCTTCGTGCCTTGAGCTCCAAGCTCCACCTCAACACTGAGATCGACTTCCAAAGGCTCCTTGACATCAAGAAGAACCCAACTTTCTGGGACAAGTTGAAAGGTCTGGGTAACAACGACAAGAAGCCAGGAAACCTGTCTAAGGTGTTTGGTGCTGAGTTGAAGGACCTTACAGCGAAGACCGGTGTTGAATCATCTCAGAGCAACGGTCCATCCAAGGTCCGTATTCCAATGGTGATTGAAGACTTGTTGACTGCTTTGTACCAGAAGGACATGTCCGTTGAAGGTGTTTTCAGAAAGAACGGTAACTTGAAGACCTTAAGAGAGTTGGTTGAGAAGATCGACGCCAATCCAAACAAGGTTCCAGATCTTGAAAAGGAGAACACGATCCAACTGTCTGCCTTGTTGAAGAAGTTCTTGAGAGAGATGCCTACTCCATTGTTGACGTTCAGACTCTACGACGTCTGGATCTTGTCTCAGAAGGTGAAGGATGCCAGACAGAAGCGTATCTTCACGGAGTTGAGTTACTCGTTGTTGCCAAAGGATCACAGAGACTTGACTGAGGTGTTGCTCTTCTTCTTCATGTGGACCTCCTCGTTCTCCCATTTGGATGAACAGAGTGGTTCCAAGATGGACGTGCACAACTTGGCCACTGTGCTCTCTCCAAACGTGCTCTACGCTAAGCCAAGTGAGGTGTCACGCCCTGCCAACGGCAAGGCCGTTGCTGCCACCTACTACGATGCATTTGGAGAGAACGAAGGTGAGAACTACTACCTGGCCATTGAGGTGTTGGACTACTTGATTGCTCATAACGAGGAGTTGTCGGTTGTCCCAGGGTATCTCATCGAGGTGTACGAAGGTTGCAAGTTTGACAAGTCGGAGCACCTTTCATCCAAGGACATCTTCACCAGAGTGGAGAACTTCTTGAAGCAGAACCCTCGATTCTTGGACCGCATTGGCAAGGATGACCAGCCATCTGGTTCTTTGCAGAATGGGAACAACTACATCGAGGAGGAGGCTGCCACTGCACAGGTTCCAGTGGCCACCACGATTGAGAACTGATAACGGTTAATGACTATTGAAAACAGAGACTCTTGTTTAACTGATTAATGATAATTATTTTGATGAAGCTGATGTATCCGTCGATCCTTGTAGTAGTAGCTCCTTGTGTCTCTTCTCCTCCATGCTCCGCTGTTCACTCTTGGTGAGGTATTGGTCGGCAAGGAATGCCACTGCAAACGTGGAGGCACCAACGTAGAGTCTGATCCTGGGAGGCAACGCAGTCCATCTTCTCCAGAGACTCCAGACATGCGGCGGAAGCGGACTCTTCGGCTGTGGCTTTGGTGATGGTTTGTGAAACGTTTTCCTCTGATCCATGCGATCCTGTGGTGTCTTTACGCGTTGCTGGTGATGGTGATTAAAGTGGGAAAACCTTTCGATTTTTCCTACCCCGCACTTGGCGCCGCGCCGGAGCTCACGTGATCACTAGATGGATATTGTTCTCACTCTTCATCTTCCTGGATGGCGGGCCGTCATGAAACACCTCGTAGAAGTTCATTCTCACGTCTGATAGGGAAATTTTTGCTTCACGGATCCCGGACTGTGTATCAATGAGTAGATTCAATGAGCTCCTTGCTGTGGCCAATATATTCAGCGAGCAGCGAGCTGTGCGGGGTGTACGGATGTTTTGTGAAGCTCCGATAACAAGGCCTGGGCCAGGCCTTTCGTATAATCGCCAGGGTGGCAAAAAAATAAGTTGGCAATCTTTCTTTCTGCCTCCTTCTCCTTTCTCCCTTCTCCCTTCTCCCTTCTCCCTTCTCCCTTCCCCATCGCAAGAGAGCCAAGTACTCCTTTGTCAACGGTCCAGCGACCTCTCCACCACCCTCCAGATCCCAGATCCCAGATCACCAGTCCACGGCCACAGACAGCACCTGGCCACCTGGAGATCCACACACAGATCCACGTCGAAGCTCAACAGACTCCACGCATTTCGTCTTTGCCCCTTCAAGTTTCTCCCACTCTTTGGATCCTTGCAGTTCCACTCCACGATGGACCAGATAATCGAGAAGCAGGCCGTCTACTCGCCACCAGACGCTATCCCTGCCGCTGAGACAAGCATCATCAACTTGTTTCGCAGTGTGGTGAACTCAGACTTTCAGTTCTTTATCTTTAAGTCTCTGAGTCTCTACCTCCTGAGTGTTCAATGGTGTGACTACTTTGGAAAGGGGAGCATGGTTGGGATTGCTGGTCAAGCTGCTCTCTACGCACTCATTGCGATGAGCGATCGCGGGCACAGCCCAGGCAATGTCTGGTCCCTTCTCTTGTTTGGAGTTTTGGTTTGCATCGGTATCGCTCTGGGTTCATTTTCAGCTGCTCTCAACGGCTACTGAATCGTGGAGAACCGGGTGCTCCTACAGGCTTCATTTCCCACTACTACTTATACCACGATCTCACTTCATCCGCAACTTTGCTAACGACTTTTGCTAACGACCTTGCTTACGACTTATAATATCTCTCAACTAATCTTGCTAATGACCCCCTTTCCATCCTCTTTATTTATCTTTACACATGACATGATCTTCTCCTGGTCTCAGTAGCACGTATGGCTCACCAGATGGCATGGGACGGTGTGGCTACTCTGGAACACCCCTTGTTGTGTGAACCGAAGAACTCCTCCAAGAATCCGGGACATCTGTCCTTCTTCTTGACGTCTGACAATTGGAGCATCGTTTCACGGATCCCAGACGGCACGTCGCCAAACACACCCACCGGAGGGAGCAGCAACTCTCTCGCCACTTGCACATCACGGGGAAAGTACATGCTCTGCCTCGAGCACAGATCCAAGTCAATGGTCAAGAGCACAGAGTGTTCGATGAAGCCCTTCAAGAACACGGAGGGACCGTCTGGCTCCGGGACTGTGATTGCGTTAAAGTGGCTGGACAGGTCCAGGGCATGAACGTTGCTAGGGATCAACGGACGCAAGGAAGGGTCGATTTGGGAGGGCGGAATGGCGTCTTCGAACCGTAGTGGGTGACACATCGTTCTCTTGTCCAACTCCTTGGTATTGTACCGTGTGCAGTCCTCTGTGCCTCCTCTTAGAGTTGTCACGGCCTTGATCTCGCAACGGATGCCTCTCAACTGAGCATCTTTGGCTATCGGGCCGTCAAGAAGAAGGTACACCTTTGGACTCAGGGTGTTACCAGGATCGATGTTTTGCGGGAGAAACACTGCAAATTTGATGAACCTGTCTGTGAGGCGCTCTGTATTCCGTCTTCCCGGTATGCCCTGATGGAACAGTCTCAGTCTCCTCCGCACACAGTCAATCCAGCTCTGCTCCTTCCCGTCTTTCAACATCTCTTTGTAATCCTCATATTCCTCCACCTTCTCCTTTACACCGAACAGAATTGGCTCGCGGAGACGACCCTCGTCTTGCAACCCCATCATTGACTTCAAAACCTTCATATGCTCCTCCTCCTTCTCCGCGTAGACCTTGGCCATGTCGCAGAACTGCCATGCGGGCGAAGGATGCTCCGTCTTCGGTCTGTGACTCTCCACGACACGGAAAGGAACCTTCTTCTCATAGTTGGGCCCGCCTCTGTTGACTGTGACGTAGATGTAGTACTGGATGATACCGTACGCCTTCGGGTCATAGTCCTCGAAGCGAAACGTTGGTGGAATCGTGAGGTCATACTCAGGCACTACGGCCGGCCTCTCTCTGGTGTGGTCTGACACATGGCCAGCATGTGTACTTGGTGGCCCAAAGTTCCATTCGTGTTCATCATTCATCCAATGGGAATAAGGATGATCCAACACATTACGGCGGAACTTGCACGCCGGAACACTCCCAATGTGGAAAGAGACATCGCCAGTGACTGTGGTGCCCTTCTCAAATACTCTTCTCATCTCCTCTGCCTCCTGGGCGGTCGTGACTTGGTCGGCAGTGGGGAAAATGGTTTTGCAGTCATACAGCAGATTTCCAACCTTGTCAAAAGTGGTTGCGTTTGCCGGAAACCGCTTCAAGACGCCCTCAGCGTCATACGCGTACAGAGGACGACCAGGTCCACCGGAGAAACGACCGTTGAAGTAATAGCCAGACTTCACGCCACACACCCCAATCATCTCAACTTTGATGTATCGCACGTCGGTCACGTCCTCTCTGAAGTGCAGCTTCACCGACCCGGTGAGCATAGTGCAGGGTGCCACCGTGTACCTGTCCAGGTCGACGCTGATGTCACACATTGGTTGCTGTTCTCTGTTGAAGGTGTTTGTAGAGAAGGAGAAGAGTTGGGTGGATTTTTCCTTTTACGGAAGCCCCACCCCCAATACCATAAGCAGATGAGCACATTGATCGAAGGCGCGCTGCGGCCGGACAACGAGTAGTACGTACGTCGTATTGAAAGTCACGTGCTGTATCACGTGATTTACGGTGTACGGATGTTCCATGGCACCGATGCACCAACAGCGGCCTGGCCTCCAAAAATATCGCTTTCTCTTCGCTCTCTCACCTTTTGCCACCCTGATGCACCAGCAGAAACATCCATTGGTCACACCCATTGACGGCCGGTCCGCCCTTGGAACATCTCCCACACCGGCGAGCAACGTGACAACGTTATACGAGATCAACACAAGCACACAACACATTCATCGCCCTCCAACCTTGGCCGCACCACACGAGTCCGACGTTCAGCATGGCAGAGCAAGCCAGAGGAGAGGTTGAGCTCAACGAGGTGGATGCCGCTGTCGCTCAGGGGCGCCTGCAAAATGTACTCAATCGTTGTTTTGAGAACGTTCGGCTTGCCCCCACAGAAACAGAAGAAGCTGACAGAGACCACGCGTTCTACAAAGATACTTCTCTCGCTCACCATCCTTCGGACTACAGCTTATTCATCAAGTATGACACTGATCTGAGGGACTCATCGAGGGCCACGTCTATCCGCTTAGCCGAGATCAAGGTTTTGAACTCGTACATCCGCCCTCACTTGGTGACCTGTGGAGAACTCTTGAACCAGGCAAGAGCCGCTCTGGATGGCTGGTGTGCGGAGATCTACAATCACTTCCGAGAGGAGACGCGCAGGGCGGTGGGCTTACCTATTGCATCAAGATACATCAAGCAGCTGCTCTGGAAGGACGAGAGACTTCTCGGTCCACTCTCGGGTGAGGAGTTGCCGTTTCTCGAAGCAGATTATCAAGACCAGATCCATGCATTGAGAGACATTGACTTGAGACATCAAGGGAGTCTGGGCATTGCCACGAAGGAAACACTCTCTAAGGTTCGTGGTCTGGCTTTTGATAGCTGGGACTTGTTGAGAAGGCTGCTGATTTTCGTGAAGACTCTTGATACGCTTGTCATGCCTGAACTTCTTGTCGTTCTTGAGACGGAGGAGGTGAACCTCGCATCAGTGAGGGAGGTGGGTAACCAGATTGCCCGTGATGAGCAGCTGATTTTGAGAGTCAGACAACAAGTGATCAGAGACAGGGTCAAGGCTGAGACTGCATGGATAAAGCTGCTGCCTCACCCGAAGTGGCGCTTCATCGTTCAGAAGGTCTTTGTTGGTCTCGTGGACTTTTTGGGGACCATTTTACCATCGCTGTCCTCACAGTGGTCGAAGACGCATAGAAATCTCAACGCCTTCGGGATTGTGGGCCCTGTGTGCTTCATTCTTACAATTGTCTTGAAGGAACTCGAGCTAAGGGGTCACATCAAAGCGCAGCTCTGGCTTTCTGGGGGGTGTCTCCTCTGCGGTGGTGGGCTGATTGGTCGCATTGTGTATTGGATTGTCGAGAAGGAGTAGATCCACAACCACACCTCCTGACCGTGCACATCGGTTTCTCAACATCACAACACGGCTTCTTCTTTTCTCCATTTGCAAGCTCCATCTTTGATTCCTCCTTTCTCCTACCATCCAGCCTTTCATTCACACACTTTTGCTAACGACTTTTGCTTACGACCTTGCTTACGACTTTGCTTACGACTTTGCTTACGACTTTGCTTACGACTTATGATACTCTCTTCTTGCTAGTGACCCCCTTGCATCCTCTTTATTTATCTTTAATCTTTAATCTTATGATGATACCTTACTCATCCAATTAGACAAGAAGCGCCGTCAGATTCCAAAAAAAGCCTATACACCACCGGATCACACCCCAAGACAGGTCAAGAACTCCACCTGTTCCTGGTCCAGCACGCCCTCTGTCCTCCACGACCGAGTGGTGACAATCACGTTGCGTCTGTGGTGTGCCACGTTGCCGAAGTACACGTTGAAGAAATCGTTGCTTGGGACCAGCCCGATGCTCGAGTCGTGTGAGTCAAACACTTTCGTCTTCTGTAGTTCAAACGTGAGCGTGTCCTGCGATGTGGATGATGACGAAGAGGAGGACTGCTGGCGGAGATGCGTCGTGAGCTTGTCAATCACCTCAAAGGCCCGTTGGTAGAAGGGAACGTTCTCGTTGAAGATGGTGCCTCGGAACAAGTTAATGTCTGTGAGGATGGAGGAGGAGTACTGGCTCAGGATGTCTCTCAATCCACGTGGGAGCTTCTCCGGTTCGGTGGCCACCATGAGCATGTCTGCAATAGTCCCTGTGATGATGCACTCTCCAAGCTGGTGGTAGTGGTTGGTGTACTCTGATGGTGGGTAGAGCTCCCTAAGCTCGTTGTACTTCTTGAGGAACGTCTCCACGATGGACAGCATGATGAACCAGATCCCATCGTCGGGCTGGGCAAAGTAGATCTTGCGATAGATGCGGAACCTGTTGAGCACGACAAAGAGGTGGAGGTAGCAGCACTGGAAGTTCATGGGCACGTCGTTGCGTGGGTTGAGGATGCTCATGCTCTGTGGCACCTGGTACGCCGTCAGTTGTCTGTCCACCATGATCAGGTTCTCGAGGTACTCCACCAGCGAGGCGCCCATCGAGGGCGGGATCTCGTTGACGATCTTGGTGAGCTTGGCAACGTGGGTCATCAGCGACTGGTACGAGGTGTTGAGCTCTGCGGAGATGAACGCCTTGAGGATCTGTGAGCTGCCTGCGTTGTCCTTCGGGAGGGCCTCGAGCCTGATGAGAGCCGGCACTCCAAACTTGATCGAGTTCTGCGTATCGTGGTGGCAGATGGTCCACCACACCTTCTGTGCAGCATCGACCTCCAGCGCGTTCTGTGGGATCTTGAGCGACTGGAGCCCCAGGACGTAGGCGATGGAGACCAGCTCCGAGCCCATAGCCATGATCAGGTTCTTCTTGTTGAACATCCCCAGAGAGAAGTCGTACATCAGCAGGATCTGGAGGTGCAGCAGCTTCGGTGTCTCCTTGTACTTCACCATCTTCAGGCTCTTCTTGGACACCTGGAGCAGGGTGTTGGCGGTCGGGACAACGTTCTCTGGGGCCACATTCAGGTCTGCACTGCACTTGTTTCTCGGATAGTGGAGCACGGCAAGCGAGGCGATGATAGCAATGAGCGACAGGTTCTCCCAGTCTTCCACCGTGGGCACTTCGTTCTCCTTTCTGAGCTTGAGTGCCGCAAACCGCGTGTCAATCGTCTTGTCATCCAGCACCTCCAGCGGCTTGTTCACGTACGCCTTGTAGAACACAACCATGTCCTCGAGGAGCTTCATGTCAGGCAGGGCCCTGAGCCCATCGTTGTAGCTCTTCACGAGTGATGAGTCGTCCTTACCAGGAGATTTGGAGGACACAAGCTTAGCCTCGAGCTGTGAGAGACGGTCCGTGAGGGTCGCCACTTGGGACTTGAGCTGGATCAGTTCGAGGTCCTGCGATGTCGGAACAGTCTGTGTAGTTGACGGCGGAGTGAGATGGAAGTTGCTTCTCTGTGTCTCTGAGGGAAGCTCCCAGGGTTTGTTTGTGAGCGATGGAGGTGATGTTGATGAAGGTGGGAGAACCGCAGCGGGCGTGGAGGAGGTGTAAGAGTGTGGGAACTTGTCCGAGACTTTGAAGGTGGTGGTGTACGTATGCAGCGAGGGCAGCTTGACGACGTTGTCGATCTTGTGCTGGGCGAGGAGGTCTGGTCCATACCCTGGGCCCGTAGACGTGGTGGCCTGAGCCTGGGCCTGTGGCTGCGACTGGTGGAGCTGGAGTAGCTGCTGCTCGGCCCTGAAGTTGGAGAGAGAAGACGGGTACTCGGCACCAAACGTTGAGAGACTTTGCTTTCTCACTCTTTTGCGGTGGTCGGGCGAGGGTGGGTTAGGTGGTGCCGCCAGACACTGGTCCACTCTGTTGTGTCTGCGACAGGCTCCACAGGGGATCTGGGTGTCGCACTTGATCTTCTGCTTCTTGCAGGGCCCGCAGTTGTACGACCGTCTGGGGCGTCTCTTACCCGTCTGCTGTTGCTGTTGGTCCTGTTGTTGGCCTTGTTGGCCCTGCTGTGGCTGCTGCTGACCAAGCTGTCCGCCCGGATCGCTGGTGCTCTGGTCGCTGTGGGCGCTGAGCGCGTCGGAGTCCTTGCCCTGGTCGCTATGTGTGCTGCTGTTACTGCTGGCGTCGAGGAGGGTCATCGTCGCTGGACCTGGCTTATGAGCCTTGTGTTGTGTTGCTCTCTCTCTCTCGCACTCGCTAGAACAGATCAGAGGTGCAATCAACAGCCCATCAACGTTTTTTTTTTCCCTCCTCAATTCCCTCCGGACTGCCTCGATACGGCCCCGTCCCGCTCACTCTCCTTATCTATCGCCCAACGCCCCGATCGGGAAAAAGCCCCACTGATAAAGCCGAATCGTCGAGGCAACGCCGGCTGCGGTTGGCTATTCGCGCGCGGGCATTGTGTCTCGGCTTTACGCGGTGCATTGTTGCAGTATTTTTTTTCTCTTCTCGTTCATTCCACGGCTAATAGTCCAGCTCCTCCTCAGCTGCGGCGCTCGGAGTGGACCGTGTCGAGGCCCTTGTTCTCTTGGTACCCTCCGCGAGCAAGTCCGGCAGCTTGCGCTTCTTCTCGTTCTCCCCGCCGTCCGTGTCGTCCCCGTCTTCAGCAGCAACCTTCTCCTCCTCCAGATCACCATCGCCGTTCTTCGCTCTCTCTTCAGCGGCGGCAGCCTTCTTCTTCGCAGCCTCCTCTCTCATGGCCTCGATCTCTTTTCTCTTGGCCTCTTCTCTCTCAATCTTCTCCGTCTCCTCCTGTAGCTTGCGCTCCTCCTCTGCACGCTGTTCAGCCGTAGCGGCAGCCCTCTCCTCGTCGTACAACTTCTTCAAAGACCCGTCAAACAACCCATCAAGCCCGACGTGTTGGTTCACCTGCTTCACCTTTGAGAGAGATATCGTTCTCGCGAGCCTCAGGGCCTTCCACGTGTTCAAGTCCTTAGTCTCTGGGTTGTTCTTGATGGCCTCTCTGTACTCCTCAATCCGCTTCTGTAACTTCTCGCTCTTCAACTCGTCAGAGGGTTTCTCCAAGATCGACATCCCGGTCTTGGTCTTCCAGTGTGCGGTGATCTGTTGTGTACCGTACGCGGCCCAGTATCTCTTAGGGATGTTAGAGGCCTTCTTCATGTTCTCCACAATCTTCTCGTTGTCAGCAGCGACAAACTCGCTGTAGATCTTGGTGAAATTGGCAAACTGCGAGAGCTTGGCCTGGAAGAACTCGGCCTCGTTCATCGTCACCACACTGGAGATCAACCCTGCCTCTCCCTTCTCCCTCAATGTCGTGTCGATCTTCTTCACTTGGTCTTTCAAGAACGCCATCTGTCTTGGCTCAACGACAAACTGCGACAAGTAGAGATCTTGTCTCTTGCGGTCCTTGAGTGCACTTTGCACTTGTTCCTTATCCAAGTTCAGGAAGCAGTTGTTCAGCATCGATAATTGGACGTAAAAGGTCTTTCTCAATGCGCTATCGGCTCTCAACTGTTCAATGAAGCGATCTTCGTTGATGAAATCCGTCGGCGTGTATGTCTTCTCGTCGTAGAGCTTCTTCAAATCTGCTCTCTTCTCCTCTGTGAGGTGGTTCGTACCGCGCTTGGTTTTGTCCTTCCCGTGGCCGTGTTCAAACCTGATGACCCTGTCAACGACAGTTCTCAAGTCCTCCTTGAAGTCTCTAACGTCTGCCTGTGACTTCAATTCCCTCCACGGGTTTCTCAAGACGCTCTGTACCCTCCAAAAGTCACCAAAAAGGTGACGGGAGTTCTTTGAGTGGAATTCGTGCTCTGGATCCGTCAGTGTGTTGACTTCAAACTTCGAGTTGGAGAGGAACGGTGTGAACAGTGGGAAGATGCGGGAGGTGAAAGTGAGGATCTTGGCCTTGAGCACGTCTCTTCTTGGTTCGTTGTTGCCAGCGAGTAGGTCCAATTTCATGTTCAAAGCGAGCAAGGTGGGCACACCTGGGTGTTTGGCCGGTGTGAGTTCAGTGTTGTTGAAGTGTTTGAAGTGTTGTGCTCTGAGCTCAAAGAAGTTCCAGAAGGACAGGAGCCAGTCCACGGGCAGAACACGGAGCACCTCGGTGAACAACAAATGGAGCAAATCGTGATACACTGCGCCCTCTTCTCTGGCACGGAGGGCAAGGTCAAACAAGACCCCAATCTCACGTTGTCTGTCGCCCTCGCCGAGTGAGCGGGAGTGCAGAAGATCGTGCAACACTCTCATGAAGGACATCTCACCCAGGAAGTGTCCAGCAGCCTTGAGCGTGTCGAGGATCTCTGTGATGGGCGTCGGGGGCTCGTCAAACTGGAGAGGTGGTTGGTTCACGGGGTCCAACTTCTCGATGGGCGCTTCGCACAAATCTTGGATGAAGCCGTTCAAGTCGGCCTGGATAGTCTCGACCTTCTCCCTGAGGCTCTGAATCTCCTCTTCGTCGGTCATTTTTGTGTGTGGTTCGCTGGGCGGCTAATGTAGGCTGGTGAGGGGGTTACCTGTTGTGGGCGTCCAGCGGAAAAAGTGTTGATGTTTTTGGCGGGCGCGACTTGAAGAGGGAAGCCGACGCCCTCGACCTGGCGGGTCTCTACGGCGGCAGTAGTCAGGGAGACAGTAGATTTCAGAATTATGTACAGTGTCCATCTCCTCCTCAGCATAAACAGTTTCATGTGATCTTTCTGCACTCAAAGTGTGTCTCGTCAATCTCAGCTGGCAACGAGCAGAAGTAGTTCTGGTAGGGTTAGTACACTGTTGCTGGGTTTCGAGACTCGAGTAACTCACTTTTCCCTGCATGGTCTTGAATAGTGTGATACCGTCAATGCTGAGGTTCAAACATCTGTACTCTGGTTAGTTCTATGCCCATTGACATCGCCCAAGCCTGCGAAAGCAACCACACTCACGTTTGTCCGCCGTTCTCGTTTTTTCTGCAGATGACACTTGTACTTGTGTTCTTCTTTCTGAGTTCACGCGGTTAGTATCGATCCAGGAAAGTCAATTCAAGTCAGCCAAAACTCACCCGTCAATCAAGTACGTCGAAAGCGGACTCGTCCCAACAAACTTGTCAAGCTTCGCGTCAACCTCCTCCGGGGAAAGAGGCGTTGGCACAGCCCCTGGTGCTGCTGCTGCTGCTCCCTCTGGTGTGCCGGTGTTTCCTGTGAACCAAGCCATTGTTATCCTCTTTGTATCTTGTCGTCTCTACAATTGAGCCCGCATCCCGAGCTTGTCAAAGAACCGATCCCCCGCAGCTTTGCGGTCTCGCCAGCCCGGGCGAATGTCTATTGTGTCCCTTACCATAAATTACGTCATCAATTATGTCACTAATAGGCCGGGTAATGCCCTCAATGGTTACGCAGCCCTGCTCCGGGGCCTAGACGCTCTTCCCCTGCGAGGCGTGGTCCAGGATCTTTGATGGGCTGAGTGATGGGGACGATGGACCCTTGCACCCAAATTGCACAGCACAGACTCTTCAGAAGCCGTTGTGGCACAGTCTTTCGTTTGTCTCTTTTTCACAGACTCACTATACCACCAAAAGATACCGCACTCCCTTCGTTCCCCCACTGAGAGCCACAAGTTTCCACACAGAAGATAGCACACCAAGCAGAGGCACAGCCCAACAAAAGAGAATTCGCAAGAAAGGTGTCTCCATCCCACCACACCATCAAATGTTCTCCAAGACGATACTCATAGGGACCACAGTGGGTGTGTTATCCTCAGCGACGCAGTCCGTGGGACTCACGCTACAGAGGAAGTCCCACATTCTCGAAGACCTCAGACCGCCAACCATCACACATCGACCTCCGTATAAACGACCGCTTTGGCGTTTAGGATTCCTCCTCTTCCTCCTAGCCAATCTCCTGGGTTCAAGTATCCAGATCACGACCCTGCCACTGATCATTCTCAGTCCGCTCCAGGCTGTCGGGCTCGTGTTCAACTCCGTGTGCTCAGCAATCATCCTCGAGGAGGGGTTCACGCTCTTCAGCGTTGCAGGGACAGTTCTCGTTGGGTTTGGCGCGTTGTTGATCGCGTGGTTCGGAAGCATCGAAGAGCCTAACCATTCTCTAAGTGAGCTGTTGGAGTTGATGCAGCGTTGGCCGTTTGTGGCATGGATCCTTACGAGTGTCTCCGGAGTTGTGCTTATCTTGCTCTGGATCTCGAGCATCAAGGTTCTACACTCCAAGCGAAGATTTGAGCAGATGATTCCGTGTGTGTTGAAGCCGGCATTTGATGTCCCTGTGGAGAAGTTCAGATTCGTCAAGGGTTGTCTGTATGGAGTGGTGAGTGGGACCTTATCGGCACATTCGTTGCTCCTGGCCAAGTCCGCGGTGGAACTCCTATTGAACGCGGTGCTCAAGTCGAATTACGCGTCATTCAGAAACATCCGGACCTGGATCATCATTGGCAGTTTCTTCGTGCTCGCCATCACACAGCTCGTCTTCCTCAACAAGGGCCTTCGGTTTGTATCGACATCGGTGCTCTACCCGCTCGTGTTTTGCGTGTACAACATCACCAACATCGTCAATGGTCTCGTGTTCTACAACCAGTTGCACATTCTCTCTAAATGGCAGATATTCATGATCATTCTGGGCACGATGCTTGTGCTACTCGGTGTGTTTGCCCTGAGTTGGAGACTGGAGGACAACTTTGAAGAGTACAAAACCGGTGGGCTGGAGGGCACACACGAACGCTCACCGTTATTGGGTGACCACTCGTTCCTCAACGACGATGACGATGAAGAAACTACAGGGTATGTCTCCTTCGGCTCACCAAAGGCGATGCAGGACGATCCAGAGTTTGAAGGCACGAGCAGTCCAACGACGCGCAGATCGCAATCGAGTCCATTGGCATCCCCAATCTCCAAGCTCAAGAGCTACGGCAAGCTGAGCCACGACACCTCGCAGTCCAGTGCCATGGCTGAGAGACGCAGAAGTCGGAGAATGCTCTCGTACGAACAGAACGAACTGCTGGCCCAGTTGAACAACATGCCGGACATGGTGTAATGAAAACAAGTTTTAATGAACATCAGTCTATACATAAAATCATGGGTCGTGCTGGCTCTCCTCCTCTGGTGGGACGACAAAGGCACCGGCCAGGTCTAGGGCTGGTTCGTTGATGTTGTGGTGGGCGTAGGACAAGACACCGACACCACCGGCATCCAAAAGGAAGTTTGGATTCTCGAGGAGATATCTGTACTTGTCAATCTCCACTGCTTCCACCGTCTCATCGTTGTACGAGAGCTTGTACTTTGGCGTCTCCGCAGTGACAGCCTCCTCGTGGCCCAGCTTGAACCAGAGTGCGGCAAAGTAACGGAGTGTATGGCCGTGAGCAAACACCATGACATCGCACGCCTCCTCCTTCTCCATTGCCTTCCTGTGGATGTTCTGGATACGGGCAATGACTCTGGAGAGTCTGAGACCAACCTCCCTCGTTGCCTCACCGTTCTCACACCCGTCTCTCCAGATCAACCAGGGTCTCTCCTTGTCGAGCCCTCTGCTCTTTCTAAGCTCCTTGATCTGGCTGGTGAGCAAGCCCTCGTAGTCGCCATACTCCCACTCTCTGAGATCCTCATCCACCACAATGCGGATCTTGGCCCTTGTGGCAGCGTCCAGTGACTCGAGGATCAGCTCAATGGTCTGCAGGGCACGCTTGCGGGGCGAGGAGAAGATGTACGTCAGGTGTTCGGGCTTGACAAACTCCGTGGAGAAGATGGCGTGCCCTGTTCTTCTCATCTGCTTGACACCAAACTCGGTCAGCGAGAGGTCCGTGACGGAGGTGTACTGGCCGGACTTGGACCATTCGGTCTGGCCGTGGCGCACAAAGAGACAACGAGGCGTTGGGGCGGGCATTGCTGTGTCGGTGGAGCTGTTGTTGGAGGAAAGAGAAGAGAGATGGAAGATGGAGAAAGCGTCTTTTGCTGCTTCGGTCCGGTCCCGGCCATCGGGTGGTGGGAGCGCGGGTCTGCCTAGCGGCTATCGATTCCGCCCGGCCCGCACGGGAAGGGGTTCAGCCTAGACCACGTGATCTAGTGGGAGGGTCTCTTCTTCTTGTCAATCTACTCCTGGAATTTACTGCAAGTGTGGTACTTCCATCTATTAAAATGTCTTCAGACAACCATGAACACTACAGTGGCACACACAAACATCCTCAAAGCGGTGCTTCTCCACGATGACCCCACCAGCTTGCTCGAAACAGCGCCATTGGTTCTATAATGCTTGTTGTAACCACCACCGGTGTTGTGAATGAAGTCGCTGTTTGGGTCAAACATCTCTGCCTCGGTGAAGAACTTCTCTGAACCTCTGATCTTGGACTCGGGCTCTCCGCCAACTGGATCGGCGATCCCGAGTCTCTTGACGTGGGACTTGTGCGTGTATCTGGCGGGCGCCATTGAGATCTCCATCCTATCCAGGTCGAAGACGGTGTACACGGATCTGAGGAAGGGAAGCCCCATCACTGCGTAGGGTCTGTACGTGGGCACGATGTTGAGCTCGCAGTACTTTTTGGAGAAGTCGACGTAGTTCCCGTGGATGTCATGTGCGACCGGGTACTCCATGTCGTCGATGAACCTCTCCATTGGGATTGTGAACCTCGAGCCGGCAAACTTGAAAGTGAGCGAGTCCGTAGAGTAATTTCTCGAGTCTGAGCCCGAACATTCAACGACGTACCGGTTTTCTTTCACTTGCACGGCCCCGTCGATGCTCTTCACCAGGGTTTCGAATAGGTCTTGTGGGAGATGTGTCTTAGAGGACCCAGTGTCCATCACTGCGCTTGTGATGTTCCCCGTGTGGTTCTTCGAGTTCTTGAACACGTCGAATCTGTGTGTAATCTCTTCTCCAGTGTCGTTCGTAGCTCGTGTGTTGTGAAAGATGTTAGAGAACACAACCTCGTACCGGGCCATCGGAGTATGTCCCCTCGAAACTGGTTGAACCATCTTCATGGTTGTCAGTTTGCCCTCAAACTTGTCCATATCAACGCCTCCAAGCAATATAGTCCCAGACTTGGCTTTGTTGTCGTTAAGCCACACTCCAAACACCGCACGATCAATCTTTCCGCTCTTCTGCAACTCTCTGACAACGTTGTGGTTCTTGTACGTCACTTTCTTCCCCTCAATCTTCTCAGGCTCCACCGGTGCGAGGCCAAGCACTCCAAACGAAGAATTTGCAGACGAAGCAAGCCCCAATTTGAACTCATCAAGTGTCAAGTCGTACCCAATGGTGACGTTGTCCTGGTAATAGCTCCCCTCGACAGTGACATGATCGAGATACCGGATCTCCAACTTACCCTCTTTCTTCAACGGTCCACCAGAGCTCGACTTCTCAGTATCAAACACGCCGTACCTGGTACAGTTGAACGACCCCTTCTTCCTCGTCCCAATGTCACCGGCACTGATGGGGCCCTTGGCACAATATGGGTTCTCCGCGGTGTTGAGCCACGTGATCTCGGACCCGGTGTCCAGCACCAGCTCCACATCCTGTGGTGGTGTACCCACATGTGCCACGATGCCGATGTGTGAGAGTCTGTTGAAGAGTCGGGCAGTGGCAACACCGTCGTCCCAGTCCCAGAGCACGTTGTCGTGGGTCGAGGTTGTTGAGAGGGTGGTTGTGATGAGCGTAGTGAGGAGGAGGAGTTTGTTGATTGCGATCATTGCTGGTGTCCTTGTATCTGCAGTGTGTATCTGTGTTGTCCCTAGAGTAGATCGAAGTGGAGGGGAAGGAAGAGAAAGGAAATCGGGGAAACTATCGGATGGGGGTGTGGAAACTTCTCGTGAGCCGAATAAGTGGACAGAAAATGCGGCTCCGCAGGAAGCGATGAGGGCACCGGGAGGGGCCTCGATTCAGGAAGAGCTGCCCACTTTGTTGGCATACCTCTCGTGTCTGGGCCCTTTGGTTCTGTATCTTACATTGTACTGTGCTTATCTCAACTTTCCACAGTTATCCTAGGAGTCGTTCGCCGTCAAAAGCTTATCAGGAGAGAGTACCCCGCCAATTTCTGTCCCAATCGCGCGCAAACCATCTGGGCCCCACAGACTCGCACAGCTTCTCTGTCCTAGAGAGTGTTCTACAATGCAATTGATCTCTGTAAATATGCCTGTTATAGCCCTTAGATTCATTATTTATTCACTTCTTTCCCAAAACGGTGAATCTCCCAGCGCTGGAGGTGAACCTCCAACCACCCTGCTCAAGGAGCACCCTGATGCTGTTTCTGATCTTTGGCACACCGTTCTGAGAGTGGATGCCCTGGCCAGTGATGATGGTGAACGTTGTGCAGCTGGATTGACAGGTGTACTCCCTCTCAGCGAACTCCGTAGACCACCACTTTGGCAGAGCGCCACGCACGGTCTGCTCGGCGGTGACGACTTGGAACTGATGCAAGTCAATAATGTTGGAAGCAGCAGCGGATCTGAGACCCTGTGCCTTGAGCTCAGACTGTGTCAAGTTGCTTTTGAGCTCTGTGCTTGTGCGAGCTGGAGCAGAGAACGATTTAGATCTCGTCTTCTTGTCCTTAGTCACCGTGATGAACTTCTCAGTCTTTGGCTGCGGCTGCTGCTTCTTGACGAGTTTCTTCTTCTCGGCCTCAGCCTTCTTGGAGAGCTCGATGAGCAATAGAGACTCCAAGACAGCTTCAGATGTCTTTGCAACGTCATAGTTGCACTGCTTGAAGAGATTGTCCACTGTGCTGAAGTCAACAGCTGGGAACATCTCAAGCAGCGTTGCAAGTCTGAAAGACTTGTCAGTGGTGCTCAAGGGAGCTTTTCCTCTGACAATGGTGATCTTCATGGAAGAACGAGACTGAACTGCAAGCATTGTGATGATTTTTGTTGGTTTCCTTTGTAGAAGTTTGAAAAGAGCAGAAGAAGAGCGATGATGGTGATGATGTAAAGGTAACGGAATAAGAAAAACAAAGGAGGAATCTGTCTCTGCTTTTATACTTTTCAGGGAATCTGAATCTTTCAAGCCTTGGAAATAATCTGAGAGGTTAATATCTTGGGAGCTGAGCTTTCAAGTGAACTGGCTTCTCCGAACTGAGATCTTAAGTGTCCAGAACTTAACCCCTCAGCTGGCTTCTCGAGACGAAAGAGATCTCAACAAATTGAATCACTCTACTTCTTCTTCACCCCTACAAACCGTTCTAAACCTTCACACTCAGGCTCATTACTAAGCCTTATCACCAAGTTAAGACCTTGAAGACAGACAAACAAGCATACAAATGGTCCCATCTTTGAGTCCAACCCATCCGACTGCTCCACTTCCCGCCTCGTGTACATGAGCACCAACCAGTCTGAGAACGAGAAACTCCTCCAGCTCGGCTTCAAATCCGACATCTGGTTCCACGTCGAGGGAGTCAGCAGTGCACACCTCTGCCTGAGGCTCCACCCAAAGGAGACCATCAACACCATCCCAGAGGGTGCTCATGGACCGTGCCCAGCTCGTCAAGGCCAATTCCAGAGATGGGAGCGCACAGCGCAAAGTCTCTGTGATATACACACCCTGGACTAATCTTAAGAAGGTCAAGGGTGTGGCTGCTGGAGAAGTCGGGTTCCGTGCTTTGAATAAGGTGACGAAGCTCACAGTCAAGGGGAACGGTAAGGTCCTTGTGAGCAGGTTGAACAACACCAGACTCGAGCTCTCCAGCGAGATCTTTGTCTCTGCAAAGTCGGAGAAGAATGGTGATGCAGTTCCTCGCCTGGTGAAGCTGTTGAGACAGCAGACGCAGAACCCGATGGAGAAGAAGGTGGAGAAGACAGAGGAGCAGTTGGACAAAGAAGAGGAGGAGGCCTTCTACAACGAGGGATTCACTGAGGATGAGCTTGCGGAGATTGACGCTGTCATGGGTGATTTGTCCCTCAAGCTGTGATAGCTCTTCTACTGATGAATATCATGTCTCTTATAGAGATCTGATGATGCAACGTAGAAGTCAAAGAACTTGTTGGAATATACAGATGGTGTCCGGGTGTTGTGGTTAAATGTTCAGGTGTATGTCCGGGTGTTCTCCGTGTGCACCCAATGTTCAAGCTTCACTAGAGCGCTGGAGAATTAGATACTCAAATATCTGACATTATTCCAGTAGGTTTTGAAGCTAGAGGAGTCTGCAGTTGTGCTCCAAAGCGCTTAATAATTTTGCTTTTAATTTCTTTTCTGCAAGACATTGAAGGTACGTAGAAGTTGGAAACAAGATATCAAAAGTTTCACTCCATTTTCAAGAGCAGTCTTCAAAGTTGTCTAAAAAATATTCGAATTTGGAACTTCTGATACTTGATTCATATAACCACACATACAATAAGTCAGGTCTCCATGCGGGAATTGTCTAAAATTTGATTTCAGTGGCCAACAACTGGTGAGATCGACACCATAGTTCAGAGACCAGTGTGTCCCGAACCGAAAATCACGATCCTTCGCAGTACTCGCCTTTATACACAAAGAACTGATCCACTTATTCATTCCTAAGGCTTTGAATTGTATAGTGAACTTGATATTTACTTAGTACCTCTCAAAACTCCCTCACCGGAAGTTTCACCTTAGAAGGAGTGCCCATCACTACGATCAATCCCTGGAAACCCATGTACATTTACCCCGCTCAGTACCTAATCTCGTAAGACCCACCTTGGGAAATGTAACGGACCCATTTGACGGTGTTATACTTGGACTTCTCAGACACTTTGAGGAATCTCACCACGATGCCGGAGGAGCTGAACATCAGGAGTTCAAAGTTGAGCGTGATCGGCGGTTTGGACAAGGATGCGCCATATATGCTTGATCCTGAGTCCTTGGCCAGTGTGATATTGGCTGTGAGCGAGTGTTCGGTGAGGCCGTTGAACTTGGAGAACTTCCAGAACATCGCGCCTTCCTCGGTGGAGAACTTGGCCTTGCCCCCTGAAGTGGCAAAGTCAACTTTGATGGTGTTGGCGAGTGTAGGGATCTTGACCACAACGTCTGTAGCGGTGAGCTTGGCTGGGAAGAGCGATTTGAGGTTGAGTCTGAGCTCCATCTTTCCCTGTCCAGTTTCGACAAGCATAGGCGTCACTTTGAAGGGCAAGTTGATGTTCTCCGAGGCTCTGTAGTGCATCAGTTCAAACTCTCCATCCGGTGGGATGAACTGGATCACACGGTCCGAGTCAAACTTGTCCAGCTCGACACATTGGTGGAATTTGCAGTCTTCGAGCAACACACTCCCCGCAGCGGCCTTCGGGATGGCCTTGTGGTTCTTCACGTCGTATTCGTCCACCCAAGATGACCCATTCGTGAGACTGAGCGAGTCGTTCAAGCCGAATTTGCACAGTGGCGTCCCTGAGAGATGCGTCTTCATGTCAATGTGTCCATCGATGTACGACTTAATGATTCTCCCGTCTTGTGAGATCAGCACGTTCACTTTCTCATAGATGTCCAAGTAGATCTCGTTCTTTCTGTACTTCAACCCTGGCTTCCTCCAGGGGATCTCACTCGTGAGGTCGACGTGACTTGTGCTGCTTTGCTTTCTGAGAATCGTGCCGCGGCGATTGAGACCCAGTGTCGAGGTCGTTGCTGCGGCTGTGGTGGTGACGACGTTCTCTGGAACTGGTATGATCTGTTTGAGCGTGTTGAAGTCCATGTTCTGTGGTGAGCCAAACTCGAGGGTCTCGTCGATCAGGTCGTGGATTGTGCTGAAGTACTCCATCACTGCTGGTTCATCGAGGGCACCGAAGTACTGGATCAACAGGTCTTTGAGGTGGTAGAGGTATTCGAAGATCACGGATGCATCGGTATTTGACCTCGTCACGGCAACGAGCCAGAGGTTGCCGTGTCTGATGTGGAGGAAAGTTGTGGAGCCCAGTGTGAGGATTGGGGATCTTAGCTGGATAAAGAGGTTAGTAAAAATGCATCACAGGACTGTGTAAACGAGCACTCACGTCAAGATTGGAGATGACTTGGATCTTGAACACGTCAGAGATGTTGCGCTTGATGCCGTCCTTGAGAATCCGCGAGATGAGCACGTCGCCTCGCTGGTTGAAGAAGAAGAGGGCATTGATCATTGTGAATCGTTCTAGAGATATGGAGCTGTGTCCTGATGCCTTCCTCGAACGCCGGGGAGTTCCTCCTTCGGGCCTGTCGGTATGTCCCCGCCCGTTTACGCGCGCTTCCGGAAGCGCTGCCAAAACATCACGGGTAAAACCCGGACACCAGTACGTAAAAGGTAATTACCGTTTTCGGACAATAAACCCTCCGCGCGGCGGCGCAGATTGTTTCGCGGGGTTCGTCGACCGCCCGGACGGTCTTTCTTTCTCGTCTTTTCGACGGTCTTCCATTGGTCTTATCACTCTCTCCACAAATATCAAGAAGTCAAACAATGCCGCCAGTCCAGCAGATGCAGCAGCAGTTCGGCCAGCAGCCGTCTAACTTTGAGAAGTTCAAGATGGGCGCGATGATGGGCACCACCGTGGGCGTGGTTGTCGGCGTGCTCTTTGGCGGGTTCGCCATCATCACCCAGGGCGCCGGTCCCAACGGTGTGATGAGAACGCTGGGCCAGTACATCGGTGGGTCCGCAGCCACTTTCGGACTGTTCATGTCTGTCGGTTCTGTGATCAGATCTGAGAGCCCTACGCTGGAGTATCTGAGAGAGTTTGAGGCCCGCACGCCAGCCGAGGCCCGTGCGCTTGCCAGAGCCAAGTTTGAGGTTCTGGGCGAGGAGCTGAGAAGACGTTAGCCACCCCATAAGCAAACCAAACACATTGTATATATTGTCTACGACGAGCCATGACTATTTATTGCCGGATGTAGTCCAAGCGGGGATCCTGCTCAATGCCCACCCGGGGAAGGGCAAAGTCGTGAAGGGGGAGAGGAAAAACATACGCACCATTCCACACCACCACCACCACTATAAGAACAACAAAAACCAATGGACCCGCCCATCGCCCACCTCAGCTTCAACCAGGACTTCTCGTGCCTGGCATGCGGCACCGACGCGTCTCTGCGCATCTTCAACGTGGACCCCTTTGGCGAGTGCTTCGAGCTGGAGGAGGAAGGGGGCGCCTCGCTGGCCACAATGCTCTTCTCCACGTCGCTGGTGACGCTTGTTGGCGGGGCACAGGCCCGTCGCCGGCTCAAGATCCTCAACACGAAGAAGAAGGCCACCATCTGCGAGCTCACTTTCCCCACTGCGGTGCTCTCTGTCAAGCTCAACCGCAAGCGGCTCGTGGTGGTGCTCGCGGACCAGATTTACGTCTACGACATCAGCTGTATGAAGCTACTCCACACGATTGAGACCTCTCCGAACGACTTGGCGCTGTGTGATCTCAGTGCCTCGGACGACTCCGTCCTGATCTATCCTGCCCCAGGCCCTGGACCGGAGAGTCAGGGAACAGTGGTGCTCTTTGATGCGCTCAACATTGCCCCGCTCAACATCGTCAAGGCCCATAAGGCTGAGCTGGCTGCGTTGAGCCTCAATTCTCAGGGGACGCTGTTCGCCACTGCATCTACGAAGGGGACTATTGTCAGAGTGTTCAACACGTTCTCTGGCGCCAAAGTTGGCCAATTCAGAAGGGGTTCATACCCTGCACAGATCCAGAGCCTAGTGTTTGACTCGGCTTCACAGTTGCTCGCCGTGACATCGGATACTGAGACGATACATCTGTTCAAACTCGTTGGGGACGATGCGATCCCACAAGAGGATGAAGAGGAGCCAGAAGACGAGGTCGAGGACGAAGAAGATGAAGAAGAACGCATTCTCCCAAGGGCAGCAACGTCCTCCACTGAGCCACAACCATCGACGAAACGCCACCCATCCATCACGGACAAGCTGCTCATGAACCTCCCACGCAACATCTCCTCGATGCTCGAGCCACAGAGAGACTTTGCCAGCCTCAAGGTGCCCGCGGCCGTTGCACAGAAGAGGAACACCGTCGGCTTCCTCAACGGGAGCAAGGAGGTTGTCGTCGCCAGCACAGACGGCAGCGTTTACGTCTACGAAGTGCCGCAAAAAGGTGGCGAGTGTGTCCTGATGAAGCAGTACGCGCTGGCCTCGTGACTGTCTTGAGCTCCATACAATATTCCCTCTCTGAAGACCCCCCGTAGATAAGCAAAAGAAGACCCCGTGGGCCGACGGGACACCCGGACATCCTGCGGGAGGATACAACCATACTCACAAAGCTCGAAAAAAATCCTTTCAGCAGCAGCTTTTGCACTCCTTCCCCGCCACTTCTGCCCCTCAAACACCCCAAAATGGTCCACGACATCGTCGTCTTCTCAGGCCGCTCCCACCCGGGACTCACAGACAAAATCTGCCAGAACCTGTCGCTCGAGAAGGGCCGCATCCAGCTGGGCAAGTTCAGCAACGGCGAAACCTCCATCTCCGTCAACGAGTCGGTGCGTGAGAAGGACGTGTACGTGGTGCAGAGCGGGTGTGGCCACGTGAACGACAACTTTCTCGAGCTGCTGATCATCCTGTCGGCGTGCAAGACTGCCAGCGCCAAGCGTGTGACCGCAGTGCTCCCGCTCTTCCCCTACGCCAGACAGCCGGACATCCCATACACCAAGAAGGGCGCCCCTCTCGCCGCAGACCGCAAGTTTGAGAGCGTTCCCAACACGCCCATGGCCCAACCTCTGCAGACTCCGACTTCTGAGCTTCCTCCACCGCCGCAGCTCCGTCTCAACGCGCCATCACCTTCAAAGGAACATGCGTCCCGCATCCCCAAGATCCCAGACACAACGATGACCGCCAGCGATATCCAGCCACCACAGCCGGACAAGAACCACGGGTACAAGCAGTGGGTTGCCCAGAGTGGGACACTGATCGCCAACCTCCTCACCACCGCAGGAGCAGACCATATCATCACCATGGACCTCCACGACGCACAGTTCCAAGGGTTCTTTGACATCCCGGTGGACAATCTGTACTCCAAGCCGATTTTGCAACACTACATCTCCACCACGTTCCCACACCACGAGGAGATGGTGATTGTCTCCCCTGACGCTGGTGGAGCCAAGCGTGCGACGGCCATCGCCGATGCGCTACAGATGCCATTTGCCCTGATCCACAAGGAGAGAAGACTACATCAACCTCTGGAGATCCAGTCTCTGCCCATGATGAGCTCGAGCTCTGTGTCCAGCGTCACGAGCGAGAAGAAGAAGTACGCTACGACGATGCTTGTTGGTGACGTGAAGGGCAAAGAGTGCATTCTCATCGATGACCTCGTGGATACCTCGTACACCATCACACGTGCGGCCAAGTTGCTCAAGGCACAGGGTGCTTCAAAGGTGTATGCCCTCATCACGCACGCCATCTTCTCCGGTGATGCGATCAAGCGGATCAGGGACTCGGCGATTGATAAGATCGTGGTGACCAATTCCGTGCCACAGGAGGAACACAAGGAGGCATTGGGTGATAAGCTTGAGGTTTTGGACGTTTCGAAGATCCTCGGTGAGGCGATCAGACGGATTCATAATGGTGAGTCCGTCTCTATGCTGTTTGACCATGGATGGCCTTGATCTTGTTGTATATTTACTTCTTTAGGTTTGCACTGCTATGGTTCCGAAGTAGTTTCAAGCTCACGAGTTTAGAAAGATTGGAAGTTGACTGGTTTGTGCTCTTTGACTCTGCGAGTGGTGAGTGCGTGTGTGGTTGGTGTCGTAGCAGATCCGTGGTACTCGCTGCCGTTCTCAAGGGCGAACGATGATGCACGTGTTGTTGTTGGAATGAGTGTGCGTGGTGTGGGAAGTGTGGGAACTCCGGGTGTTCTGGGCTGCGTGCCATGGGTGTATGACGGTGTGCCCTCTCCTTCTGCGGTGCATCCAGCGAAAGCCCATGCTCCTCTTCCTCCTCGGACTCATACTGCGGTGCCAGATCCGGAGAGTTGGGAGTCTCAGAGTGTAGTGCCTCCTCATAAGTCGGCACCTGGGACATCCGCTCAAAACTCAGCTTCTGCAACTGTTCCCTCAAATGATGCGTGTAGTCGCCCGGAGTGAGCATTGGGGAGGCACCCATCGTCGGTGATTGACCCCTGGGGATGCTGAAGTAGTCCATCTCCGCGTCGATGGAGTGTGCAACTTGTGGGATGGGCCAAGGGGTGCTGATCCCAGAGTTCGGGATGGACATTGCCGGCGTGGCGCCTCCATCGGGCGACCCCACGGGTGTGAAGAGTTGGTCGTAGACGTGGTGTTCATAGCTGGGTAGAGTCTCTGGTTCTTCTGTGGTTGGTGTATGGCTCCGTGATGCGGCATCGCCGAATAGAGTCACCGGTGTCTTGACGAAGTAGATCTTGCCATACTTGTCCAGCTCCACCGCACGGGTCTTGAGTCTCTGGTTCGGCGAGATGAACAGCGTGATGGGCAAGTTAGATCTCAGTTCCGAGGTGTGTCCATCCGGGTTCTTGAGCGAGATCTGCAGCTTGATCTTGTGCTTCACTTTGACAATGTCCGCGGGGAGCTCACAGTCCGGCGTTACAACTTTCAGATCCCTGGGGATCTTGATCTCAGACTCGATGCGTGTACTGTCCATTAGCACCGTTCCCTCATGTTGCGTCATCTTCGTCTCCAGCACAACCTGGCTCTCCTGGAACGTCTGGCCCCTCTCGTGTGTGCTCCTTAGGAGGTACTGCTGTATGACCTGCGCCTTGATCGGGCCGAGAGTGATTCCCTTCGTCAGTGGGACAAGTAAGATATGCACCGGCGTAGTGGCACCAAGGGCAATGGTCTTCAGCGGGACAGAGAACTCGTACTGTACTTTGTTGGGCCATGTCGAGCCGATGAACATGGACTCGGACATCGCCAGCGCGTCTGTGCTCATCGTCCTAAAGATGCGGAGGTATGTGTGCTTCACCACGTTGGACCTGAACGTTGACGAGGGTTTCTCCAGTGTCGCTTCGAGTCTGTACAGAACTGAACCGGCACCGAGCCCCTCAATGGTCTCTGGTAGATCTCCTGGAAGCACAATCTTGAACGGGTGATGATGTGACCCGTGGCCAATGGGGAAATGCGGCGACGCGCTCCCGCTGTTCGGCCCTGAGGAGGAGGACCCCAAGTGGAACAGGTTCGTGTACGACTGCGCTGGACTCTGGAGTGTGGACCCTGACGGAGTGTGCTCTCGCGACGAAGCGGTGGTGTCCTCGTGCGACTTCCACTGTCTGGTGATGTGTCCCTCGGGACTCAAAAGGAGGTTGTCCCACTTAGCCTCAAACACGGCCGTCTCCTCGCGCACAACGTTCACCACCTGCTGTCCCTGCTCGTCCTCGTGGAACGCGTGGAAGTCGAGCTTGTGTGTGCCCACGAGCCTGAGCTGCAGACTCTTCGCAGAGCAAGCGTCCGCCGCCTTCACCTCGACGCTGCCCTGGAGCACCACGGAGGGCGACTCGTACGCGGAGCCGCGGATGAGCAGGACCTCGCCCCCGTCGACGTGGACGTCGAGTGTCGGTGCGTGTCTGATGCCGACCATTCTGTGTCTTCTGTGCTTCTGTGCTGCTGTGGGTGGAGGAAGAGAGGATGGCCCGGACGATCAGCCCTCCCACAAATGCACGTTCGTGGGGTGGGAAGCGGGTGTGGGCGGATGACGTGAATCTCCGGGGGTCATGAGGACCCCTTCACATCCCCCGGGGTGGGCTAGAAGAGGGGTCTTTGGGTGGGACTGGTGGTTCTATGAGTGGTATATGTGTATTGCTGAGGTGGAATAGTTATATCTACCAACTTGGTGTGAATATGGAGCCTTAATGGAAGAAGAAACACCACAAAGTGCTAAACATAGAATTCGCTGACATAATCACTCCAGCAATGATCACGTAATAAAGCACTTACACGATTTGCAAAGGCAGATTCCAGGTTCGAACCCGTGTGCGGATACTATATTCTTATATTTTCAGCTCTCGATCTCCAACCCACTCTTCAAAGACGCCAGCACCTTCATCCACTCGTCCAATGTACCTGCCTTCTTCCACTCCTCATAAACCTCACACGTCTTCTCATCCTTCATAAGATCAAGTGCCCTGGAACAACCATCCAACAACTCCTTCTTCCTCCCCTTATCCATCGCGTCCCACGAGGCCTGGTGCTGCTCGAGGAATCCAAGAATATACTTCCTGTACTCCACCGGCAACTCCTCATCACTCAACCCTTCCACGTACTTCTCATCCACTAGCGCATTGAACAAAGAGGCAATCACCAAAACACCAGCAGAGTCGTCCATCTCGAGATACTCCGGTAAATCCCTCAGGATCTCCGGGAACAGCACCGTGACGGCGGACTTCTCGTAGTATGCGCAGTGTGCGAGGATGTCACACGCGGTGTCGTCGTCGAATATGCTCACCATGGCTTAATTGTTCTTTTGAAGGACTGGCTGATGGGTCGGACAGCTACTTTGTACGTGGGGAAATCACCGCGCGATTTTCGCAGTCTTTCAAACGACGACCCAGAGGGAGTGTACCATATATACAGAGAATAGAGAACTTGCAGACTGCAGACACACATGGCTACTCACTACTGACACACCCAATACTAGTTTGACAACACCTTTATACGCCCCAGTGCAACATATGTTGCTGAGGGGGCTTCTGATAGACAAATCCCGTCCGGGTAACCCTAGAGCTCATGTCACGTGATCATTATTTTGGTTTTCTGGGATTTTGTACTACGCGGGCCCCTCTTCTGCTGCCCTTGCAACCGTAAACAACGCGCCCAAAGACACAACACAAAGCATGCCACTCCACCCGGACGCCGTTGTGGACGCAGTGCTCGATGAGCTCGCGTTCGAGGGCACTTCCGGTGTCTGCTGGGACGCGCTATGGCCCAAGCTCGCAGCCAGAATCCCTGCTGTGCAGAACGAGGCCTACCGCCAGATGCTCTACTCGTGGCTCAAGGACGACAGCAACATCGAGCTGATCAGAGGTACTGAACCCGTGACACCACCTCCAGAGACATTTGACGATGCTAAGGACTGCCACGTCCGTGTGTCGGAGGAGTACCAATGGATCGCCCTCACCGGTTCCCCCAAACACAACAACCCAGTCGGTGCCAGTGCCTTCCAACTCCTCGTGACCATTGCACAGGGACGTTCTGAGGGTGTTGACTCCGTGCAGCTGATCCAACAGACGGGCCAGGACAAGCGTTCGCTCACCTCGAGAATCAAGAGCATCTCCCATCTCATCACCAGGATGACCATCCTCCGTAACGGTCGCAAGCTCTCCCTCTTCACTCTCCACCGCTTCCACGACGCATCGAGGGAAGGCACGCTCGCAATCAACAGCCAGTCCGACTCCTTGACGCTCAATTTGAAAGAGCTCCGTGGTCGTGTGGTTGCAGCGCTCAAGGCGGCCAAGAACGGCATCAGACAGCTCAACGATCTCAGACGTGAACTCGAGATGGACAAGACACAGAGATACAGAGTCATGTTCAAGTCCGTGGTGACATACCTCCAGCATAAGGGATGTGTGGCCAAGGTCCTTGTGGTTTCCCCCGTGGCTCCGACGAAGAAGTTCAGATCTTTGAAGTACCTCGCAGACTACAACGCCGATGAGAAGGAGGACACAGAGAACGGCGACGCTGTAGATGACGATGATGAGGAGGACTTCAACGACGACCTAGTGGACGACACACTCAAGGAACTCGACGATGAGGAACCTTCGGGCTCTCTTCGCAATGTCGTGAATCTCCAAGTGGTTTCTGCAGAGGACAACTCCATCGCCCCACCACTGCTCAACAGATTTTACCCAGCACACACCCAGCTCTACGAGTACGTGCATCAACAGGGCACTGCGGGCTGCTCGTCCACCACAATTGCCAATGACCTCTTCGGACCGATGTACTCGCGTCTCTTCTCGCGTTGGGTTGAGCAGTGGACACCGGGCAAGTTCCTCCCACACATGGCCAACTACGCCGTCATCCGTCATTACGATTTCCAAGGGCGTATGAAGTTCTACAGATACTTATCCAGACCGAACTTACTCGCCTTCTCCGGCCTTCCTGAGGATCCTCATGGCTCGTCCCTCCCACAGTACAAGCCGGTCACCACGACTTTGGAAGAACAGGAGAAGAAGCACTTTGTCCCATTGGGGTCTCGTGTTGACGTTATCAAAGAAGGTGGCAAGGACAAGATCATCTGGTTTGGCACATTGCTGGACCTCGCTCCCGAGGTGAGATCCTTGTTGAGAGAACGCTCCACTTCGGCTACAGACTCCCGTGAGGCCACCGCTGAACCAGAATTGCCAAAGCGTAAGAGAGGCAGACCGAGAAAGGGTGAAGAGAGACCGAAAGTCGAGGTGAAGAAGCCTAAGAAGGTCAAGACTCCGAAGCCCAAGCCTGAGAAGGTGGAGAAGCCAGAACAAGTTGAACCAGTCGCAGATGCCGAACAACTCGTCGTTGCAGACTTGCAGGGCCATTCGTTCAAGTCCATCGAGCGTCTCTCGGCATTACTCCGTCTCCTTGAGCAGAACAACGGTGCCCGTGTTGATAACTACGCACTCTACAACGACTTTTGTGAAGTGATTGGCTACTTCACCGACAGAAAGACGTTCAGAAGGGACATTGATTCTCTCATCTCCCAAAAGAAGGTGTACACCGAGGAGCTCATGCTTGGCCCTGAAGATGACGACGAGGACTACGGCGAAGAGGCGAGAAGACCTGCATTGGTTACACTCTTGATCGTTTCACATGCCTCTAAGGATGCTGTTGAGGCGTTCAAGCAGCAGTTGATCGAGGAGAGACAGTCCCGTGCTCACAAGATCACCAAGTTGGATGAGGTGAACGGTGTTGAGATGGAGTTCTTTGATCAACAGATGAAGGATGAGTTTGAGACTCCTGTTGAAGTCAGAGAGGAGAAGCCTGTCCAGACACAGACTACCAAGAAGCAGTCTGTCAAGAAGAAGCCGACAGAGACTCCAAAGAAGGGTAAACAGACCGCCACGGGCAGCGTCAAGGCTTCGGTCCCTGCAGATCCAACAGCCACTGCAGACCAGATCTTCTCGGGGTCCCAGAAGAAGAAGTCGGGTCCCAGGAGAAAGCAGGCCCAACATGTTATCGAGGATGTTGAACTGGTGATCCCACGCAAGAAGAAGGTGGCGACAGCACCACAGCCGAAGAAGCCGAGGGAGAGATCATCACACACGCGTAAGCGTCGTGGACAGCTCAACTCCAAGGACATGCTCCTCTTGTTCAAGGCGGTGATCATCTTCAAGACCGTTAACAGGAATCACATCGATTGGGATCAGATTGCCACGTTGTTTGAGACCGCTACCGGGGATGAGTTGAGAGCTAAGTGGCCAAGAGTGAGAACGATGATGGGTCCCAGTGGTTTTGACACTGCTCGTAAGAGATGGAAGCAGATCCTGTTGAAGGCGGTGAAGGACGGTGCTATTGACTTGAACGAGATTGAGGATGTGAAGCTCAAGACGTTGATGGATCTCTGGAAGGATGATGAGCTTGGCGGAGTGGTTGATGACGGTGCGGAGAAGTTGTACGCTGACGTTGAGGAGAATTATGAGAGATACGGGTTTGTGAAGAAGCCCGAGCCGGATCCTCATGCACAGTATGACTTCAACTCCATGGTCCAAAGAGAGCAGTACCTCGTGAGCAAGGCGTTTACCTTCGACATCGAGGAGGAGGATGTGGATGCTAAGCCAACGACGGAGGAGATGATCAGACGCACCATCATCGCGCTTGTTTCCAGTGGTGGTAACTTTGAGATCAAGAAGCTTTCGGTGATGGACCAGTTCAATGAGGAGCAAGTGAACGAGGTCTTCTTGTCCATGTGCAAGAAGAGAGAACTCGTGGTGAACGCAGCGGATCAGAAGGTTCTCCTCGGTGACAGAATCCAGGGGATCTTGGACGATACGACGTTTGACTTCTCGATGGAGAAAGTGTGCAAGTTCCAAGAATTGTTGAAAGAGCTCTGCACCAACGACAAGGGACTCGTGCTCGATCCGGTGTTTGACAACTCTATCATGGTGCCCGTGCTCGAACTCATCAAGGACCAGTCGCTCAACATCACCAGAGTGGACCACTACCGCAAGGCTGTGCTCAATGGGTACGAGGCCCGTACTCTGGAGCGTGAGAAGCTCGACTGTGACATCATCTTGAGCAAAGGAGGCGATGGGATCATCAAGTCCAGACCGGAGAAGTCTGTGCTGGTGCCTATGGGCAAGCCATGCACCCGTGTGTGGATCAACGTCCAGGGCAACATCAACAAGGAGGTGTGGAGGAAAGTTGTGCGTGCTGTGCTTGTGAGTGTCTTGTCGCAGCCAGGTGTCACTCTAGCTAAGTTGCACGATGAGCTCGCGGTGTTGTTGACCAGAGGTGAGTTGGAGGAGGTTGTCAAGTGGTTGATTGAGAGTGGTGCTGTGATGACTGGCGAGGAAGGCGGCCATTGGCTCCGTCCTCAGTGGTATATTGTTCTTGGGTTGTATTAGTATGTTTTTTGTGATTATTTTGAATCTTGATGGTCTTTTATGTACACTTTGGGTAGAGCATAGACTACGCAACAACTTCCGTATGTGTCAAATGTCATATTTGCATGGATATAATAAAGAAATCATCCCTCCACCTTCACAGGAGCCTGCTGTTGCTGTTGTTGCTGCTGCTCCTTCTGCTTCAGGTCCTCCCGCTTCTTCTTCTCCTGACGCTGCTTCTCCAAGTCGTTCAACTCATCCTCAGTGATCAAATGGTGTTTATGTGTCTGTGGTTCCTGGATGATGTTCTCGTGCTCGTCAATCTGACACACCTCGATTGATCTAAACCAGTCATCGCTCAACACCTCTTCCATCGTGGCACGATCCAGTGGATTCAGCTCGAGCATCTTACCAATCAATGGTCTGGATGCATGTGGTAAGAGACGTAGAAGTCTGTATGGGCCCTTGGATCTGGACTTGTGCTCTGGGTTCTCCGGGTTTGGCTCCGGCTTCATGCAGAACAATTTGAACGAGTTATCTGACTGCTTTGGTGCCTTCCATGGGAATCTTCTTAGCGTCATACAGCAGAACATGATGGCGATGGACCAGATGTCCACTGGACGTGGGTCGTAGTACTTCTCCACCAACACCTCTGGGGCCAAGTATGGATCCGATCCAACCACACCTTTAGCCTTGACAATCTCCGTCTCGTATGGGTACTTGAACACCACGGCCGAGCCAAAGTCAATGAGCTTGATGATGCCGTTGGACATCACGACACAGTTATCCAACTTCAAATCTCTGTGAGCCAGCCCCATCGAATGAAGGTATGCCGCGCCGTGTGTGATCTGCTTAAAACAGCAATAAATCTCATGTTTGGTCATCAATCCGCTCATCACGATCGTAAAGAAGTCGAAGGGGGCAAACTCCATCACCACGAGGAAGTTGAGCCCTTCTTGTAACATATCCAAGGTCTCAATCACGTTCTGATGATGCAGCGTGGATCCGATACAAAACTCACTCGTAACCTTCTTGGAGTAATCGCTCTCCGTCTCACGCTCGTTCTTGGGTCTGAACTTCTTCACGGCGTAGAGCTTCCCATCGCTTCTCTTTACCACGCTCACTGAGCCTCCGGCACCTTCTCCAAGGACCTTTCCGGGGATGCCGTACTTCTCAATGAGCTCGGAGGCGTTATCCGTGCCAAAGAGCAACTTCGAGTTGCCCGTGGTTTGTGAAGATGACTGGGAGGGGCTCAGCTGGTTGATGAACTTGGATATTGAGGACTTGGCCTTTGGTTGTGATGCTGCGTTGTTGTGGTGTGCGGAGTGTTGCTGTTTATCGGATGACGCGGAGGAGGCGGCGGAGGAGGAGGTGTTGTTGTGATGGTGGTGGTGGTGCTCCTTGTGGGCGATCTTCTTGAAGAAGCGCTTGAGCTTCAACGGCTTCTTCTTCGGGTCGTCGTGGGACACCTGTGGCGAAGGGTTCACCATTGTTGGCGAGCGCGACGTGTTCTTGGAGGAGAAGATGGAGCTCTTGGAGGTGTTCGGAGTCAGCCTGTTGGGGTCCTTGTCCTTCTTCTCCTTGCCCAGCATCTTGAGCTTGTTCTTGGTGGAGTGGAAGAGCGACTTGGAGTCGGTGCTCTGGACGGACTGGAGCGAGAGCTGCGAGGGCGACTTGTGGGGCACGGGCTGCTTGTGGTTGAGCGTGTTGACGACCGCTGAGCTGGCGTTGGCGTTGGCGTTGGCGTTGTTGGCGGCTAAATAGCCGCCGGCGGGCACCTGGGGCTGGGCCGTGGCGGGCACCTGGGAGGAAGCCTGAGAGGGCGTCTGTTGGATGTGCAGCCCGGCGATGTCGGGTTCCATTGGTGCGCAGTTGTGTGGTGGGGCGGTTGGTTGGTTGGGCGGTTGGGCAGTGCGGGCCTCGTTTCACCAGCTCAGACGACGGGTCCGGTGATGCGGCGGAACCGCTCGCAAAGGAGCTCAGATGGGCCGAGCTCTACGCTTCGCGACTTCGCGAAATCCATCTGGTACGCGCACTACTCGAGTGGGGTTCTGTTGTATAGCAAAATCCATAAATCACACGGGGTATAAGAGGGAGTATAAAGGTATCAGTTGAGTCTGGAGCCGCGTCTGGAACGGGCGTCGTTGATCAAGAGTCCAGCGGTCTCGTCATCCACACCACTGTCGCTGGCGCCGTTATAGTCGTCCGGTCTGCTCTGGATGATGGTCTTCTCCACACCATCAACGTTCACCACAGACTCAATGATTCCACCGGTACGATAGCTGTGTTGCTCCATCTGTTCAATGGAGTGTCTGCTGATGGACAGGTCATCGTTCATATCACCGAGATCCAGCGAGTCCTTCTGCGATTGGTAGAAGTAGGTAGAGGGTCTCCTCGTGGAGCCGTAGTTCGGAGTCAAGTGGATGTTCTCGGGCTCCGTGTGCACCTCCTGCTCTTCATCATCTTCTTCATCCTCGTACTCATATCTGATGTCCGACAAACGAGAGGCTGTAGGCTGTGGCTGTCTCTTGATAGTCACAAAGCTCTTGTTGGTGGTCAATGGGTTAGAGGCCAGGTTCGAAGGCTTGAACTGGATCGGTTGTTGCTGCACAGGCTGCTGTTGCTGCTGCTGTTCAGGATCCAACGGTGGTGGATTGGTGAACGCATTAGCCTGATCCTGGTCCACACTTGGCCTGTTACTCAGAGTGTAGAGTGAGTGGAGGTACTGTGTCAAGTGTCTCTTGGCCAAAGGACCAGGCTCCAGTCTCTTGATGGCACGGTCAACATCGATAAAGACATCCGACTCATCGACAATCTCCTCACCAATCAATTCTTCAATGACATCCTCCAAAGTCAGAACACCGAGTGCACCGTGAGAGTCGCCAGGATTCTCAGACACAACAACCATGTGTGACTTACCTTCTTGGAAGTAGTTGAGGATGTTGAGACAAGACGTGTCTGGTGGGGTCTCGGGGAGAGTAGCCAGTGGGAACGAGCTCACGGGCAACGCGTCCTCAGGGTCATAGGAGATCAACACCCTAACCAGCAACATACCGATAAAGTTTGTAGGCTCGTTGGGCAAATGGATGGGGATTCTCGAGAACCCAGAGTTGAAAATCTCCTCAACGCACTTCTCATCCAGGATGCGATCCGAACTCATCGTGTACACATTCTTCAACGGCGTCATAATCTCCGCAACGCTCTTCTCCTTCAAATCGAGCACCGCAGAGATGATGGTCACTTCATCGTTGTTCAACCTCTCAACACCCATGGTTCTGTGCAGGGTGACAAGGGTCTTGAGCCCTGACTTCTTGTACATGGTGCCGTGGTCTTCACCGAGGATGCGGTCGAGGAGGAGGGCAATTGGGTATGCGAGCGGATACATGATGTACATCAGACCGAGGACAAAAGGTGTGAAGAAGGCACCAATCTGCAGACCGTACCTGACACAGGCAGACTGTGGGATAACCTCACCAAAGATCACGATGGACGCTGTGGAGGCGACAACGGCGGGCCATCCACCACCGAGCACGCGGTCCAGCACGATCGGGAGCGTTTCGTTGGTGATCACATTCGAGAGCAGCAAAGTCACCAGGACCCAGTGCTTCCCGCGGTCAATGAGCTGGAGCACCTTCTTGGCGTTGCGCTTCTCGCTGGCGTCGCCAGAGGTAGAGATCACCTTGAGGTACACCTCGTCCTGGCCCATGAGCCCCAGGGTCAGGCCGGCAAAGACACCGCCGGCGAGCACCAGGAACGCGGAGATGAAGAGGTAGCACCAGTACTGCTGCGGCGTCAGCTTCTCAGCGGTGGTCTGGACGTCCTCCTCGCGGAGGTGGAGCAGCAGTTTCACGGGCAGTGCGCCCGCAAGCTTGGGCAGCGCCGCAATCAGCGGCAAAGACGACAGAGACGATCGAGGAACATGTCTGGCGGGGGGACGATGGCTCATTGGCTGGCGATGGGCAGTATACTATTGGGTTGTAAGCGTTGTACGGGAAGAGAAAAGAGGGAAAAAGGGGGCAAACCCGGAAATTGACTGGCACCGTTTATCTCTGGGCGGGCCCGCGGAACTGGAATGAGAGCTTTTGTATGTGGTGTCCGGGTGTTCCGGGCAGCACGTGCGGGCTGCGAGCTGTCAGGCGGGACGAATGGCGCGTGGTGAATCAATGGGCTGGGAAGTGGGGGCAGTGGATTGGCCAATGGGCCAGGGTGATTGAGTAACTTCTTTAAGCACACGTTCTCCTACGCTCTGCGACAAGCTCCCGCAAAGGACCGGGGCCCCGGCCCGCCCCATCCGCGCGTGTGGCCCGTGTGGCGCGTACCAGCAGCAAATTTTGCCCCCCGTCCACCGCGAGAGGAGAGGCCTCCTTCAAAAAAGGAGAGCGACGCGTATCCTTGTGCTGTTCCCCGTCACCACAGACACTCCAATCACACACAACCCATCCAGCCATGTCCGAGCCCATCAGAAAGAAGGTCAACCAGCTCGCCTCTGCTCCAACGCCACAGAACACCCCGGCCTCCGTCACGGGCTCGTACCTCAAGAACAACCCGCTGATGCAAGTGCCATCCACCATCGACGAGGAGGCTGAGATCAAGAGAAACCTGAGCAACAACCCTGCCTTCCTCTCCATGATCCAGGGAAAGCTCGGCACCCTCGTGGGCAAGGACTCCGGGTACGTTGACTCGCTCTCGCCGAAGGTGAAGAACAGAATCCTTTCGCTCAAGGCTGTCCAGAAGGAGCAGATGAAACTGGAGGATGAGTTCCACAGGGAGTTGCTCGAGCTCGAGAAGAAGTATTTGAAGAAGTACCAGCCTCTCTACGACCACAGACGCGATATCATCAACGGTGTTGTGGAGCCTACCGACGAGGAGGTTGCCACGGGCAAGGAGGTTGAGAAGCAACTCGAGGGCGATGACGATGAGGAAGACGAAGACGAGGAGGAAGAGGAAGAAGAGAATGAGGACGATGATGAGGAGAAGAACAAGGGTATCCCAGACTTCTGGCTCACCGCCTTGGAGAACTTGACCTACGTTTCGCAGACTATCACAGAGAGAGACCAAGAAGTGCTCAGTTACCTCTCTGACATCACACTCGAGTACCTCGACCAGCCAGGCTTCAAGTTGATCTTCACTTTCAACGAGAACCCATTCTTCAAGAACACGAAGCTCTCCAAGACGTATTACTACCAGGAGGAGCTCGGCTACTCTGGTGATTTCATCTACGACCACGCCGAGGGCGATGTCATTGAGTGGATCTCTCCAAAGCAGAACGTGACTGTCACCATTGAGAGAAGAAGACAGAGAAACAAACAGACCCAGCAGACCAGAACCATTGAGAAGGCTACGCCAGTGGAATCCTTCTTCAACTTCTTTGACCCACCAAAGGCCCCAGAGGCTGACGAAGACGCCGAGGAGGAGGATGAAGAGGAGGAGGAGATGCTCGAGGCTAGATTGGCCCTTGACTACCAATTGGGTGAGGAGATCAAGGATAAGTTGATTCCAAGAGCCATTGACTGGTTCACCGGTGCCGCTGTGGAGTTTGATGGCGAGGAGGGCTTTGACGATGAAGGGTACGGCGAGTTTGACGAGGAGGATGAAGAGGATGACGACGATGAAGACGACGACGACGACGAGGATGACGATGAGACTAACGCTCAGAAGGGCAAGCAGCCTCCAGAGTGTAAGCAGACGTGATCCATCCTATTCTTGCGAGAGAACGAGAGAGAGAGAGAGAGAGAGAGGAAAACGCTGGTCAATTGTCTGGTAGATGTGGGCATTGTCTAGTTTTGCTGTTTTTGACATCTTTGTGCTTTGATTGCTATTGTAGATCTATGTACGTCTTACTTGGGATTGCATGTTTTAGAAGCACGATATGCCAGGTTTGGGTCCGCTTCGGGGACTAGAATCAGTTGTTCATATCTCGCAACAATAGACGGCCCCCACGGCCCGCCCGCTCCCCGGACTACTACTAGTATGTGCTGCCCTCGATGCCCTCAAACGCCGAGCTGTCAGCCCTTCCAAGTCGTAAGATTGCTCTGGTTACGTGTGACAAAGACTACGGCAACGTGCTGGGATTGTCAGGGCATCCGCTTTGCGGAGGTGTCTTCGCTTCCTCGCTCGCTTCACGTGAGACGATCCAGGAACCGCGGGTACGTACCTACACGCTGCGCCCGGAATCCCGTTGACACAAAAAAGCAAACAAAAAAAAAAAAAAAAAAGTGTCGTTGCTCAAATGGGATCTGGAGGGGGGCGGGCCAATTGCTCTGTAAACACATGCTCTTCTGGAGGACCACTACAAACACCAAAGGGTGACCAGCATTCTCTCAGCCACTGATCGACGGCCTTGCAGTGCTGCAGTGCGCTTGTGCCCGCCAGAGGCGGGCCAATAGCAGCGTAGCACTCCGTAGAAGCTGATGGAAGGTTGTAGAACTTTGTGTCGTCCGGATTCCCGGTAGCGGAGGTGCCGCGCTGTGTGGGGCCATAGTTAAGAGACCCGCCGAATCCGGAGATATCCCGACAGCAGAGGTGTCGCTCTGCCGCAGAAACCAGACCCTCCGTACCCGCTGTTTTCCTCTTAAACGCTTGACAAGAAGGGAAAATCCGGTACCACAGGCCCTTTTAAGCACCGCACACCCCCACTTGCCACAGCCCATTGCCCCGTCCCAGCGTCTGCCCGCAACAACCGCCCCACCACCCATCCACCCATTGCCTCCCGTCTGCCAACAACTCACGGGCAAACCCACAATTTTTCGGCCGGCCTAGTCCTCTTCGCTGGCAAGACACACACAAACAAAAAAACCCACCAACACAGCCCGCCCTTCCGATGGACTTCAGCGACGACGAACCGGTCATTGTCCCAACGTCAACCGCCGCCTCCTCACAAGTCCAACAGCCGTTCTACTCGTCCAACTACTACTACCAGCAGCCGCCGCCGTTCTACTACCCGCCCAACGCTCCGCTCGTCGACTCGCCAACCGACTTTTACAGAGCACCGCCGCCTCCACCGCCTCAGCAGCACCAGCACCAGCACCAGCACCATCAACAGAGCCACAGACCAAGCTTCCAACACAGAATGAACAGCAACAGCAGCGGTCAGACCCCACTTCCCCAGGGCGGCACCGACTTGGACGCCCCTACGCCATTCTTCATTGACGACCCGCTCACCGACTCTGGCCTAGCGCTTATCCCTCAGGCAGACACTCCGGGCTCCTCATCGGTGATACCACCCTCCTTGGTGGACCCACAGGGAAACGGGCGCATCATGCCGATCGTGGAAGAACCAGACAGCACGGCACCATCGCTGGTGGCATCCTCTGACTACAACACTCCCAACTCGAACTCGAACAACTCGACAGGCATGCTCACGTTGCTTAAGACGCGCAAGCAGTCCAGATCCGGCAAGAACAACAAGAACGGACAGCCAAAGTCCAAGCCGGCCTTTGTGGTGAAACTCTGGACGATGGTGAACGAGCCTGCGAACAAGGATCTGATTAGCTGGTTTGAAGATGGCAAGTCCTTTGTCGTGTCCAACAGAGAGATGTTTGTCCAGAAGATCCTGCCCAAGTACTTCAAGCACTCGAACTTTGCCTCCTTTGTCAGACAGTTGAACATGTATGGCTGGCACAAGGTGCAAGATCCAAGCTCAGGGTCCCTCCACAGTGACGAGCGCTGGCAGTTTACGAACCCAAACTTCCAGAGAGACAAGCCAGAGCTCTTGGATAAGATTGTCAGACACAAGCCACAGGACAACCAGGAGGAGACCAATGGTAACGGGCTCAACCAGTGGGACGTTTCGATGTTGATCAACGAATTGAACTCGCTCAAGTCCAACCAGATGAAGATCACCCAGGAGCTCTCCAGAGTCCGTCAGGATAACGAGTTGCTGTGGCAGGAGCTCTACACGAGTCGGGAGAAGAACTTGGAGCAGAATGACAAGATTGAGAAGATACTCCATTTCCTCGCTTCGGTCTACGGTAACAGAGTTCAAGTCCTCGAGGATGGTGAAGTGCAAGATCTCACCCAGCAGCCACCACATCCACACCAGCAGATGCAGCCATACGCCTATCCTGACATGATGACCCCAACAGGAGCTCACCAGGGCTCCAGAACCAAACCAATACTCATGATCCAACAACAACGCCATGCATCCAACTCTTCGAATACCACTTCACACCACTTCTCCGAGGTGAACTCCCCAGTGGAGGTTGCCAGAACGCCAGGAAGTACCGCCACAACCACACAGACGAACCCAACTCCAGCGGCGTTACCGAAGTCGAACCCGAACCTCGACGAACTCTCCAAGACGATCGAGCAGCAGGGCCACACGCTCAACGACATCATCACTCGTCTCCAGCAGAACCAGATGGAGCAGGCGCCAACGTTCGACTTGGACGAGTTCTTGAACGAGGACTTGCTCCCACCGCAGGACGAGGTTGAGAACGTGAACGCCTCCACGGCTGGTGTCACCGTTGCTCCATCCGGGAGCATCAAGAACGATGACGAGGAGGACTTGAAACGTACCGCTGACGACGACATTGAGGAGATTGTGAATCCATCGAAGAAGAGAAAGTCTGGTAACTTTTAATGCATTGTGATGATTTCCTTTTTAACTTCAAAGAGCGTAGAAAACTACGTCATCATCAGATTCGCGCAACAACCAGGCACCGACTAAATTCACGGGCCTGGCTGTGTTTACTTTGGCTCTTATCTCCACCAACCGCCATACAAAAGCGTTAAAACCACCACCACAAGATGACGATCCCCAAGACGAAACGGCTTCCCCGAGCCACCCTCGAGCAAAAGATCCAGGTGCTGGACTTCTTCCACTCGTCGCAGCGCACACAGGCGCACACCGTCGAGCGCTTCCGAGACCAGATGGCCATCTCCACCTCCTCTCTCTCCGAGTGGCTCAAGGAAGAATCCGCCCTCAGAGACCTCTACGCCTCCGGGACGTTCCGCCATGCCAAGCGCAAGCTCAAGTTCAAGTACGAGCAGATCAACAAGGCCATGGACGAGATGGTGCGTGCCCGTCAACGCAGCGGCGAGGTGATTACAGAGCCCATTCTCCGTGAGAACTGGCGCAAGTTCGCTAGTGAGTACGGTGTGGCCGACCCAAAGAGACTCGAGTCTTATAGCCATGGCTGGCTGGCACAGTTCAAGAAGCGTCACGGGCTTGACAGGAACTCGAAGCGACTCGCTGATGGAGCGCAGCGTGAAGAAGAGGCCGATGAAGACGACGAAGAAGAAGACGAAGAGGAGGAAGAGGAGGAAGAGGTGGATGACGACGAGATGGTTGGGTCCACAGATGTGCACGAACAGCTACAACAGGAAGATGCACTGCGACACCAGCAGGAACAGGAAGAGCTCCAGAGAGCTGCGATGATGCTTCCCTCGCGTCAACAGGTTATGCAACAGGCACAGCAGCAGCAGGTTCGTCAACAGCAGACTCCTCCACAGACGATGCAGACACCACACATTGACACTACGAACCCACAACCCGTGATCTCCTCGCAACAGACGTTCTTGGAAGGATACAGCGAGGACTACATACAGTCGCTCCAGGACTCTCTGCTAAGTGCACCAACGGGGTTCCTCAGCACACCGCAGTTCAGTCGTACACAGGTCCAGCAACAGCCACAACAACAGTCACAACAACAGTCACAGCCACAGCAGCAATCACAAACCCAGCAGCATCACCATCAGACCCAGCACCAGGCTTCCCATCACCAGTCCTCGCATCATCAGCAACAACAACAGGCTGCGCACCATCACCACCACCACCAACAACAGCAGCAGACCCAACAGCAACAACAGCAGATGATGAGCAGCTACACGAGGCAAAGGCGTAATGAGCAGATGATCCAGCAACAGCAGCAACTCCAACAGCAACGACTGCAGCAACAACAACTCCAACGACAGCACGAACTTCAACAGCAACAGCAGCAGCAACAGCAGCAACAGCAGCAGCAGCAGCAGCAGCAGCAACAACAGCAGCAGCAACAACAACAGCAACAGCAACAACAACAAGCCGAACCGGTGCTCGCTGACCCAAGATCCACAGTGTCAGAGACAGACCTCGAGTTCTTCCTGGCGAAGTACGGAGACGAGTTCTTCACCGCACACCAAGAGGACTATCCAGAGACACGCAAGCTGTTCATCCAGATGATGGTGATGTTCCGCAAAGAGAGGGAGTCATTCAGCGATAAGAGACTCAAGGAGCTGTTGTACAAGCGATAGGGGAGGGACTCTACATTTGAACTGTGCTATGTAATGCTAATGAATTGGTTTTTGTCTATTTACAAGAGGTCATTCAACGTATTCAATCACCCCTGAGCCTAGGCATCGGTCATGGTGGTATACGGCGAGGTACTGGCCCGGTGCGATCGCTCTTTGCTTCGAGGAGAGTTGGAAGATGAGTTTGGCCGACGTTGGCGACTTAGTGATCTTCACAAGCGTGGATGGTTGTTGGAGGGATCTGTACTGGACGTTGAGTTCCTCGATGGGGATGTCGTGGAGCGAGGTGGATGAGAGGGACATGAAGTCTGAGACGTACACGACGCTCTTGAACAGGTCTGGGTTGTCCTTGCCCTTCACAATCACCATCTCGTTGGTCTCGTAGTTCTTCTCACTGATGAACCACTGGCCCTTGTACTCTGGATCACCCTGAGGCATCGAGATCCCGGATTTCTGACCAATGGTGTAGGACCACAGACCTTGATGCTGACCCCAGATCTTACCGTCCTTGGTGACGACGTTGCCCGGTTGGTCAGGGATGAAATAGGAGAGGAACTGCTTGAAGTCCTTGTTCGTTGGATTCACAAAGCAGAGCCCTGTAGAGTCTGGTTTGGATGCGACGGAGAGCTGGAGCTCATGTGCCATATCACGAATCTCGGGCTTGGTGTAGTGACCGATGGGCAGTAGCACTTTGCTCAGGACTTCAGGGTTAATCTGGGACAAGTAGTAACTCTGGTCCTTCTTCTTGTAATATGCTCTCAAGAGGTGGTGCTCTTTCATTTTCTCGTCGTACAAGATCCTCGAGTAGTGCCCTGTAACCAACCACCACTTCTTCTCATGTGCAAACTTGGTCTGGCAGTACTCCATCAATCTCCCAAACTTGACGTACCTGTTGCAGTTGATATCTGGATTCGGTGTGATGCCCTTAGAGTATCCATCAATCATAGGCTCGAACACATCGGTCCAGTACTCTTTCTCAAATGATGCCTGCTCGAGCGGTATATCGAGTTGATCCGCCACTTTCTGCACATCTTTCCAATCCTTCTCGAGACAACCCTCCTGCTCACCGGTATAGTCCATCATCTGGTTCCAGTTCATCATGAACAGACCTTTCACACGAGGGTACTCCTTAGCGTAAATCGCCGCTGCGACTGAAGAGTCCACTCCAGATGACATGGCCACGATGATGAGGTCGTCCTTGTGTGGTGTTGGTTGTGTGTACCCCGTGGGCAGCCGTGTGCGAGGAACTGTAGATAATCGTCTTATGAGTCTGAGCATGATATATGTGTGTGAGGGATGCTATATGGACATGATCCTGTTAGGAGAGGTGTGCTTGAGCGCTCGTTTTCGATATATTGGAGGAGGGATGTGGTTGAATTTTCGATATGCCCAAACTCCGCTCGGGGAGCTGTAGAGAAAAAATTGCATATGGAGACGGGGGAAACGACAACATATCTGGCACCGGGTGTAATATATTGAGGCGCTTCAAATCGATATGTTAAAAGCTAGGCTCGATTCTCTGAGAACCAGTCTCGAGGCCCTGAAGACCACGAGTCGGCTTTGCAACGTTCCCGTGGGGGCCACGTATCTCGAACGGACCAACGCCTTTGTCAGGAAACGTCAAGATGCCTGGTCTATGAAGACAGAACGGTTTCAGTACTCTGAACCAGTGTTCATCGAGAAGCCACCAAAGGCAATGAATCTTGCAGAATTGAGAGAGCTGATCAAGTATGACACCACAAGGAAGAACACCAAGTTCAGATTCGTTTCACAGAACCCACAGCACGACCTCGAGACGATGTCACCAATGCTTCGAAGACTGTTCAACAATGGCATGTACTACACCACATTCTACAACCATCCGGAGCTGCTCAAGACTCTGAACTTTGAAGGTGGTCGCAAGGAGATCCCAACACAGATCTATCTTTCAGAGCTCATTACGAGTCCAGAGGAACCGCCAAAGTACAGAGAGGTGACAGAGTCACCGAAACCGATCAAGGTGATGGTCAAGATCAACGACGAGAAACAGACACTCGAGGTACCATCCCTATCTCTGCTCACGAAGATGAAGGGTATCGGTATCCCAAAGAACCACAAGAAGCACGATTCACTCACCGGAACAGTCATCGACCACCCTCTGCAAACGGGTGAACTCATCAAGTTCCACACACTCCCAGAGACACCAACACCTACACTTGTCGCATTGCTTCCTACGTACATCCTCGAGCACCGCTCGTACTTCCCACCGTCATTGCCCTACACCGCACCAGGTAAGCTAATGTTTGAGGAGAAGGAGTACACACACACTGAACTGTCAACACTCCTCGCTGAGCGTCTCGACATCACACCTCCGTTGTTCACCGTGATCCCATGCATTGTGGAGAGAACCTACAGCAAGGGTCCTGCCGTGTCAGAGAACCGTGATGGCGAGGAAGTGCTAAGACAAGACCGGTTCTTCACGCTCCATGCATCCACAAACAACGCAAAGACTAGGATGCTCATTGATCAACAGCCAACTGTGATGTCCAAGCGTGAGTGGCCGTTCCACAGGATCAACAGTGGCCTGGTTTATGAGATGCTCAACCTCAATCCGAGGGAAGGGAGATTGTCCAGACCTGAGGATGGGAACATCACCGCTGATATGATCCGTGCGGTGTGTTTGCAGTATGAGACGATATCGATGGATAAGCTGATGGAGCAGAAGTTGACTTTGGAGTTGCTCAATGGTGTGATGGAGTACTATGACTCCCTTGCCCAGGCAGGTGTGAAGAGGGAGTTTGAAAATAGGCTCGAGCCTCTGGCTGTGGAGGTGGAGGACAAAGAGCTTGTGCGTGATTACTTTGAACTTGTCAATGGGGAGAAGTCCATGGCGGAGTTTGCCGAGTGTTTGGTGAAGTACATCGCTTACACCGAGGCGAAGATCTCGATGTTGGAGGACAAGACTGAGAGACAGGCCAGTGTGAAGAAGTTTTTGGACAACCTCATCATCAGACTCTTGCAAGATCCAGCTCGCTATTTGTTCCCAGAGTTTTCACGTATGTGGTTGAACGAGCTGTTACTTTGGGGTAAAGAGTTGACTTTGGCAAAGAAGGGCGACACTAAGAACCCATGGGCAAACTACATCACATACGAGATGGAGAAAGTGGAGATCACAGAGTCGAAGAAGGATGTATTGGAGGTGGTGAGCAACATGCACTCTCTGTTGAAATTCGCACCACCGTTCAACTGGCACTTGGAGGTTTTGGAGTCTGAGCAGATCATAAAGGACATGCCACTTTTGGAGGAGTTGAGCAAGGAGTTCAACATGCCAATTACCGTGGTGAAGGAACTCGGTGCCGATGAGAAAAGAGTGTACTCCAGCATCCACGATTTCACACTCGTGTGGCCATACAGACCAATGGTGGACTTTGGAACCATCAACGAGGAGAGCAGCGTCTGGTATGAGCACATGGCCAACCTGGATATGAACATCCAGAGGAAGACCATCGCCAAGCTTCAAGCCAGCGTGAAAGCGTCGTTGCGTGGACAGGGCGACCACTTTTTGATGAATAAAGAGAGACCGCAGCTCAATGGAATGATCAAACAGGTGATTGCCAGACAGTTCCGTGCTTACATCCCTGTGTTTGAGCAGTTCAAGAAGGAGAGAGGCGAGAAGAAGCTGGAATTGCCCGAGAAGTTCAAGGAGGTGGAGAAGGTGGATGAGAATGAGTTCATGACTTGAAGAGAAACAAATGTTCATAGTGATGTCACGTCTTGAGCAGCGTGGATGCCCTCTGGTAGAAGTTGTTCATGTTGTCGTTCAAACGGAGATAGTTCTGCAGCAACGCGATGGATCTTATGAGGAGCTCGTTGTACTTGAGTTCGATCTTCTGCAACTTCTTGACACGATCCTGGATCCCCTGAGACTTGTCGATGGCATTGAGGTCCACGTGGAGAAACTCTTTGGAATTCCCGTTGACGAGTTTCTGGATGGTGATGAGCCTTTCGGCGATGTCTGTGATGTCGGTGAGATGGCTCTCGACGATGGCCTTCTGTTCTGTGAACTCGTCCTCTGATAGCTTGTAGTCTGAGTAGTGCAACCTCACTTTACTCTGTGCCATATTCTTGAAGAGTTGGCTCCATTGAGGATGTGATTTGATGAATGAGTCGAGCTGTTGGGAGAGCAGCTGAAGCGATTGAATCACACGCTGCTGGTTCTGCGGGTCATCTTCCGGGTCGATGTCCACAAGAGCCTCAAGCTCAGTGATTCTGCTGCGGAGAATGTCCATTCTGGTGCTATTTTGGGAGCTGAATGCCCGGACGGAGAGAGGACAGGAGGGAAAGTGTAAACAAAAGTGCATTGGCGCCAGCCCAATTTAGCCATTCGATGATGTAATCGCTGACTCAGCCAGTCGCGAACATTTCGCGGCGATCGCGCGCGGGCGGCGGTCGATTTTGCTGAATTTCCCGGCCGTTTTCGGGTTTCCCGCGTGTTGTGGCGTGGCAAGACAGCACCTCTATTCCCTGTTTGCCCCCGTGTTGCTTGGTTCTCTGCTCCAGCAATACATCCGTCGCACAGCGTTTGACCGTCTCCCCCTTTCCCGCATTTAAATCGCAGCAATGGTGAGTGTGCCCCCGCCGCCCCCGCGGACGACTCCGTCCAGCACAAGACTAACCCTCCCCCCGCCAGTCCAGATCCGGTGTCGTCGTCGCTGACGAGTCCCTCAAGGCCTTCAACGACCTCAAGTTGGGCAAGAAGTACAAGTACGTGCTCTACGAGTTGAACCCTTCCAAGACGGAGATTGTCGTCAAGGAGACGTCCACCTCCGACGACTACGACGAGTTCCTCGGCAAGCTCCCAGAGAACGACGCTCTCTACGCCGTGTACGACTTTGAGTACGAGCTCCAGAGCGGCGAGGGTAAGAGATCCAAGATTGTCTTCTTCGCCTGGACCCCAGACACAGCCCCAATCAAGTCCAAGATGGTCTACGCCTCCTCCAAGGACGCCCTCAGAAGATCCCTTAACGGTATTGCCTCTGACATCCAGGGCACTGACTTCTCTGAGGTCTCTTACGAGACCGTCTTGGAGACCGTCTCCAAGGGTGCTGGTTCCCACTAAATCTGAGTGGCTGTGTATCTTTCGCCTGTGTTTGAGTGTGGTGGCTTGTTGAAGCTGTCCCTTCGTTCGCCTGGTTTTTTGAAATATAATCTGTTACTACTCGAGAGTGTAGACGCATGTGTGATTGACGGATGTGTACTACCACGAAATCCATAAGAACACCGCAGCCCCCACAATTGCACACATACCAGCCCAGCTTACTCGCCTGGCCATGCGCCAAAACAATAACATCCCAAAAGGGAAACTACTTTATCCAGTAATTTTCGCGAACACACAATCATCAAATGCCAGTTCAGGCCTGTTAACCAGCGGGTACAACATCCCGCTTTCCCCTCCCAGCCACAAAAAGAGCCATTGATACACACTTAACGATGTCCTGGCCACATTCCACCCCACAGACGATCCAACCACCCTTTTCAGCGGACTTTGCAACGCCGCAGATCATCAGCATCGTCCCGCCGCATCGCACAGAGGACCACCCATCCATCGTGCTAACTGCATCGTCGATATCGCTGTTTGACCATTCGGACAGTGTCCTGCTCGCGAGCCACGAGCGATCCAAGCAAAGCGTGGAGAAGTATGGAGAGAATGTCGAGGCGCGGTACAACTTCGAGGACACGCTGTGTGTGGTGCGTACGACGAAGATGTTCCTGCTCGTTTACGTTATCCTCCCACCAGAGGGGGACTCGAACGACGATGAGTTGCTGAGCTTGTATACGGGGCAGGGAACATTGTTGCAGAACGGTGGTGTTGTTGAGAAGAGCCAGGGGTTTTTCCAGAGCAACCCGCTCGAGTCGCCCATCATGAAGTACCAGCTCCGGTTCAAGCTCTTTCTCAAGATCACGCATGGGATCAGGGCATACCTCCCCTTGAGCAAATGGGAGATGCTCCTTGTGACGGCGAACAACTTCCAGATGCTCAATTTGGCCGATGATGGACATACGATTATGAATGGCCTCTCTGGTGCCGGGGATGTGTGTGATTTGGTGGCATTGACTAGGAACGATACCCTTGTCATTATGAACGACGGCGCGGTTCAACTGATAAAGAAGAAGACGGAGTACACCATGGAGAAGTTGGAGCTATCAGGAGCTCAGCAGATTGCTGTGAACAAACACTTTGAACTTTTGGCTGTCACCACCGAGTCCAAGGTCATCCTATACAACTACGCCACCAAGCAGACCGTCAAGGAGTTGGATGTCCAGGCACAGAAGATCCAGTGGTCGAAGGATGGGTTGACGCTTTTGGCAATCCACCAGGACAAGACATGGTCACTGATCTCCACTTTTGGATGCACCACATTCCACAGCGGAGACGAGGATCTCGACTCCCCATGGCTCAACAAGATCACAACGGGGACGATCCTTCCACACGCCGTACTTCTCTCAGACTCCTCACGGATCTACCACCAACCACTCCTCAAACAACTCTCACTCAACTCACAGACGAACCACAACATCAAGAATCCGATCCTGATCTCCGGGGCAGAGGTACACATCTACACCGGCGACAACGCCACAGCAAACAGCGTGAACTGGAACATCATCAAGATCCCAATGGATTACTACAAACAACTACACAACACGGTGACGTATGCCTCGATCTCCCCTAATGGGAAGTACTTGGCCCTCGCCAACCGTCGGTCTTTGCTCCTCCACTCGTTCATCACTAAGGAGTGGTTCTTCTACATCAACGACTACAACCACGACCTCCACCTCTCACAACTGACATGGCACGATGAGCTGGAGCTTCTGATCGTTGCGAACAAGACCACGATCCATTCTGAGCTTGTGGTGTTTGATATGAGACGGTTCGAGGGACAGTTTGATTCTGATTATGTGGTGTTCAGGTATAAGTTCAACGGTGACTTACTCGCCCTGAACTGCGTCGATGCCGGGAAGGAACTGCTGTTGCTAACGAGCGAAGATAAGTACTACCACTTCCAGCTGAGCTTTGAGCATGGACTGAGGATCAACCTGGTGAAGATCTTGGGTATGCCCCTGAAGGAGAAGAATCTGAGGAGTGTCATCCGGTTTGCAGGGGAGGATATGCTATTGTTGAACGGTGGTGAGCTTGTGATGTTTCGGAACAAAGGGTCGAGCTATGAGAAGCTGCTGTTGTTCGACAAGGTGGAGTACGTGTACAAGTTGAACGATGAGGAGTTCTACTTGTTCAATGGCTCGGATCTGCTCTTGGTGCGGGATTTGAAGGAGTTGTCCGTGCTCAGTGTCCCCTGTGAGAGTTACCCATTGGGATTGAGCATGGAGAGGGGCACGTTTGTCACTTTGGAGAACTCATTGATGAAGAAGCGGACAATGGAGCTCAACACTTTGTCGACGAAGAACTCGATCTTCTTGCACGATCTCATGCGGTTTGATCTCAAGAGCAAGTCCGTGGAGGAGGTGTATCATAAGTACAAAGGTTACAAGAACTTGGCGTACTGTTTGGAGTTGCTACTGTACCAGACTGTGATCCACGACGAGGACTTGACCAAGATTGTACAGCTGCTGAAGTTGAACCCTGTGCATGAGCTGAACGTTGTCTCCAAATGCCTGAGAAAGATTGAGATGACGTATTGGGACAGACTGCTGGGAGCGCTGGGCACGACGCCGAAGCAGTTGCTCGAGAGAAGCATCGAGCTCGAGCAGTTCAAGACGCTTGGTGTCCTGGTGATCATCTTCCTCAACTATCAGGACAACCTCAAGATTGACGGTGATCAGTTGATCAAGATCCTGCAACTGCTCTACCAGAACGCCAACGACGACGAGGAGTTATGGGAGACGGCGTTCGAGATGCTCAGATTCATGAAACTACTGGACAGTTCGCTGTTGCAGCGGTGTATACTCACTAATTAAGCGGTTCTCTCAATAGCGGCCTTCACTTCTGGGATAGCAGCGATTCTCTCAACCCACTTCTTCACGTGTGGGAACTTGGAAGTGTCCACGTCGGAGTTGACGAGGCCCTGGGCGTGTGGGAAGGCGATGATGTCTGCGAGGGAGATGTGGTCGCCGACGAGCCAGTCGCCATTAGCGGCCAGTGTGTCCTCGAGGAGTTGGTAGGCCTTGAGTGTACCGGCGAGGAAGCGGGCGATGGTGTCCTCGTTCTTTGGCTCGGTGGCCTTGGTCACGTTGTACTGCTTCTGCTCAGGGTTGAGTCCGGAGGCGTGGAAGAGCACGAACTCAACCTCTTTCCAGTGGTTGGCGGTGTCTGGGGCGTAGGAGAACTTGTGCTCTGTGTCGTATTTCTCAGCCAAGTAAAGAAGGATGGCACCGGACTCTGCAAGGAGCAGCTGCTCGCCCTGGGCGTCCACGTCCTCCAGCAACGGGATCTTGCCCGCCGGGTTGAGCTTGAGGTACCACTCGGTCTTGGACTCCTCCTTGATGTTGACGGCACGAAAGTGGTAGGACAGGCCCAACAGCTCGAGCAGGATCTGCACCTTGTGCCCGTTCGGGGTGGCCGCGGTGAAGAGCTTGACGAATGGCGCCTCGAGGGACTGTGTGGTTGTGTCGCCGTCGTGGAGGATGACTTGTTCCTTGGCCTTCTTGGACGGGGTCTCTGCGGTCTCTGCGGCTCTCTTGGACATTATGTGGATCTGGTCTTTACAGCGATGAAGGGGTGATTAGAAGGGATCGGAGTTTTTCGTCCACCTTTTCTTTTGTCTCTTGTCTCGAGATGTTCCCCCGCTTGTATTCCCCTTTCGGTATACGTGATGCGCGACTGTGGCGCATGCTCTACGTACCTGTGTTTCGAGACGCATAAATATAGATTCAGTACCAGACTTTACTCCACTGCTTCACCACGAGCCCGTTCTCCAGCTCCACTTCGACTCTCTCAAGCTCATACCCACGGACAAACGGCAGAACTTTGAACATCATGGCCCAGTACAGAACGCACAACCCTAGCAGGATCAACGCCAAAACGTGATACGGAGGGAGCATATCCAACTGTGAGCTCGCATCCTGTGGGGCCAGGAACGGGGCGAGGATCACGTAGAGCGAGATGAGGATGATGAATGCTGTTCCCAGCAGTGATGCCCTGATTGGCGCTTTTTGTTCTGGGTATTTGTGTCTGACGATGAAGAGACCGATGCACACAAACATGATGAAGATCTGGTTCGGATACCCCTCGAGCGAGACGATGTAGTTGTATGCGTTGCCCTGTGGAGGCAGGATCAAGAGCCAGAAACATGTGATGATGCAGCAGAGGAGGAGGGAGTGTACCGGTGCGTTTGACCGGGAGTGGTTCGATGCCCATGTCTTGGAGTAAGGGATGTATCCTTCTCTGAACACTTCTTGGTTCATCCGTGAGACCGAGTACACCACGACAAACACGTTGGACATGGATGATAGTGCGATCGAGACGGTGACGAACTGGCGGCCCAGTGTGTGGCCTAGCACTTTCTCAAAGAAGTGGGAGCCAATCAAGGGACCAGCCTTGACAAAGTCCGCGTAGGGAACCACTTTGAGGTAAGCCACGTTGATGAGGAGATAGTTCACCAGTGCGGTCATCAGGGAGACTGGGCCAGCGATCTTGATTGTCTTGACTGGGTCCTTGATCTCTGAAGCCACAGTGTGTACGGAGTTCCAACCACCGAAGGTGAAGAAGCACTGGAGGAGTCCCGCGGAGATGGAGCTGAGCGAGACGCTATCTTGGAACGTGAGGAAGTCCGAGGAGTGCAGATGGTTCTCGAGTCCTGTGAGCTCCTGTGGGAAACAGATCACGTACAGACTCGTCAGAACCATGATGGCAATGAGCAGGATCTTGAGGAATCCCAACACGTTCTGCACCAAGATCCCGTAGTGCACCGAGACACCATGGACAGTTGTAGCGGTGAGCACAAGCAGCAGGCCAACCATGTTGGCACTCTTGGTAGACTCAATCACCTCGGACTCCACACCACATGCAAACAGGGCGTACTTCCCAAACACCATCGCATTCGACAAACAGATCCCAAACGCGAGGGAGAAGAGCCCAAACACCACGCTCACCAGGAGCGCTGGTCTCTTGTACACAAACTCCAAGAACACCTTCGTCCCGCCGCTTCTGGGCACGATGGACCCTAGTTCCAAATAGACAAACAACCCGGCAAATGCGACAACGGCAGCGATCAGCCACAGGGCAAAGAACAACGAAAGATTCCCACCGCTCATCAACAGCACCGCGGAGGGCGTAGTCCAGATCCCCGACCCAATGATCCGGGAGATGAAGAGCACGACGGTGGAGAAGAGCCCCAGGTTGCGTCCCTGAGGGAGCTCCTCCAGATCCACGGTGAAGGGCGTCGTGTACTCCTTGAAGGGGGAGAGGATGGGTTCCAGCTCGCTCGCGGAGGACGAGTCCGAGTTGTGTCTCGAGTTGACTGTGACGTAGATCGTGTCCTTTTTCGGGTCCATGGTTGGTGTGTAGGGAGGGAGGGGTGACTTGTGTGGTTGTGGGACTCTCTTCTTTATAAACAGTCTTCTCAGGAGGCGAATTCCTCTGCTTTTGACAGTGGCCCGAATAGGGGATACCTCCGACAGGACGCAGCTGATAAGCGGGACTTTTTGCAGGGGAGGCGGTGCGCGTTGTGTTTGACCGGGAGCGAGAAGAGGGAAGCGTGCCTGTGTTGTTTGTGTGGTTCCAGTGGCTGTCAGTGTACAAGAGAGTGTGTCTGTATTGACCCGTTCTCCCCCCGCCACCACCGCCACTGATAAGCAGAAGCGAGCGAAGGCGCAATTCCGCGTGCGGTTCCGACGACGCGAATATTGCCACATACAGTAGTTACCTATTCGGGACATTTCAAATTATAAGTAAGCATAAATTCATTTCTAGCAAAGACAAAAGATACTCAGAGATCAGGAGAAATCAGGATCTTGATGTGCTGGTCCTTGTGGCTGATCAGCTCGAGGAAGCCCTTCTGCACACCGTTCTTGAGATCCACTTTCCCGGTGATGAGCTGCTTCACCTTCTCGACATCGAGCTTGCCAGTCTCCAGGGCATTGATGACACCGGCAAAGTCCTTGGTCTGGTACCCCAGCGATCCGACAGACTTCTTCTCCGTGAGCGTGAGGTCCATGACGTAGTGTGCCACGGACTTGTGTGGCCAGATGGCAACGTTGCAGGCGACACCGTGGGCTCTGATTGCCTGGATCGATGTCTCATAAGTGGCTGGGATACCCGAACAGTCAAACGACACGGCGAACCCCTGTCCTTTGTTAGCCAACTTCTTCAACTCCTCAGTGGCCTTGTCGCCGTACTGCGATGGGTCAAAGCCAATGGCACCGAGCTTGACAGCCTGCTCTCTTCTGATGGAGGCCGGCTCAGACACCACAACTCTCGAGGCACCCTTAGCCTGGAGCACGAGCAAAGTGGCCAATCCAATTGGACCAGAGCCGAGCACAAGGGCATCGTCACCCTCCTTAAACTCTGCAAGCTCCACAGCGTGCCACACGACGGACAATGGCTCAATCAGGGCACACACGTCCAAAGGAACCTTCTTGTCAACCTTGAGCACGTGCTTCTGGTTGTACTTGGTGTACTCGGCCAGGGCACCGTTGTCCACACCGAGACCGAGGAAGTTGAGGTCCACACAGGTGTTGCTGTAACCCAACTCACACGAGATGCACATTGGCTCCTTCTGTCTCTTGTTCTCCGGTTCGGTGAAGTAGTTCATTCTGTCATCGCAGTGGCCCGTAGCCTCGACGACAACGTGGTCTCCCGGTTGCAAGTCCTTCACGTTGGAACCGACAGAGTCCACAACTCCGCAGAACTCGTGGCCAAGCACCAATGGGAGCTTCTTCCCACTGATCTTGTCACCGTCTTTGCTGGCGTTCTCAAAGAAGATTGGTCCTTCGTACTCGTGCAAGTCGGAGCCGCAAATGCCGCAGAAGGCAACCTTGAGCACAACGTCGTCTGGCTTGGTCACCGTTGGGCGTGGGATCTCTGTGGAGTAGCGGATGTCGTTGGCACCGTGGTATTGCAGTCCGCGCATGGTAGTAGTCATAGTTGTTTGTTGTGGTTCAATTGTTGTTCAATGGTTGTTGAATGGGGAATAACAGAGAAGTGTGTTTGTGGAAGTCCCAACGGCGAGCGTGCTGTCCTTTATACCCCGCTGCTCTCTGCTGTCGCGTGGTGGCCCTCTGTCCGCCTTCAGCCTTAATCAGCCCAGCAACTGCACCAAATGGCTCCATCCGCTCCCCTCTCCAGAGGCTCCGGCTCCCGGAGTGCAGCCCGGATGGGGTGATTGACATTACGGATTGTGGGCCGGACTCCTGCGGGTTGTTGCGCCACCCCATCGGTACGCGCACTTCTGAGGCAGGCCTACAAAACCCGTGGGGTCATCATTTCTGTCTTTACATTTTCAGCTGTGTCCAGCGAGGCTGGTCAGTGAGTCCTCCAGCTGTGTGACAAAGTCTACTGCTTCGTTGTCTTCCTCCTCCTCTTCTTCCCAGAACTCCTCCATCTCGTCTTCTTCACGAGCCTCTACTTCGTCAATCTCCCACCCCATCGCACGCGCCTTCTCCCGCAACGCAGGCAGTCGCACAGCGAACCCCATCTCCTTGAGCCGGTTATACCACAACTCGCCCTGGTCAGAGTCCTTGAGCGCCAGCCCAGCCATGAGGTTGAAGTCAGGCCGGACGTTGTGCCTAGACATGAGCTCGGTCAGGAGCATGAACTTCTCGGAGCCGGCACGACACGAGTGGTGGAGGAAGATGTATGAGATGATCTGCTTGTCCCACCTCAGGGGTTCACACACACGGAGATGCTCCGTGAGGATGTAGAGCGCCGTGCTGGGCTTGCGGGCCTTTGTGATGGCGTTGCGGATGAAGAGCGCCATGATGTGTCCGTCCAGCTTCTCCTTCACCAGCGGTGGTGACACGGTGTGTTGTAAGGTGTAGAGGTATCTCTTGAACAGCAGGGCAATGTTCTCCGCGGTGGCGGTGTGTGTGTGTGCCATGTGCTCAAACACGGAGATGTACAGCTCTGTGAGGATGTGGAGCGAAGGTGCGCTCTCCGAAGTGTAGTATGGATCCAGGTTGGCCACTGCAATCTCCTCCTCTGGTGCCACTCTCACCACTTTTTTCTTGTACACCATCCCCAGAATTCCCAACTGGTTCAACAGCTCGCGAGACTGTGGGTACAGTGATAGGAAATGTGCCACCACGATCCGTGCATCTCTGGGGAACCTCTCTCTGACAAACCTGAGCATTTCAGTAGCCACCACACTGTGCATCTCCTCAGACTTATTTGGGAGCAGCTTCGGCAGCCGTCTGAGCAGCATCAGCGCGTCGTTGTACCGCTTCTTCTTCCGCAGTGAGGTCATAATGATCGTGCACAGGTTCCTTGAGAGTGGGATCCCGTTGTCCTTCATGGTCTGCAGCACCGTAAGCAGCGACTTGTAGTTCCACAGTCGCACAGAGACGTATCCAATCATCTCGTACAGCTGCACAGTCATCATCCGCATCGTCTTGTGGTCGTTCCTGCTCTTCTCCACCGCGTACCGTGCGATCAGCAGCTCGAGGTATCGGCTCGCACGCACCTGGTTCACCTCCTGGATGTGTCTGAGCAGGATCTGTCTGATCATCTTGAACGAGTTGTTCATCACAAACCGCATTGAGTCTGTGGCGCTTGCTCCTGGTTCGAGGATCGACGAGAACTCGTAGAGTGCTCTGTCCTCTTCTGAGCCCTTTCTCAGTGCATATCGCACTTTTGCGAGCTCAGGCCTCGTGACATCCATCTCCAAGGAGAGCATCGTGTCGTACAATGCGTACTGCTTCCCAGCGATCAACGCGATCTCTGCAACGAGCACAAGCGCCTCATCGCGCAGTCTGAGCGGTGGACACCGCGGGTCTTTCCCTCTCCACACTCTCTGTCCGGTCCTCATAACCTCCATCACAGAATCAAAGATCTCATCCGCCTCACAATCCGCGAGTCTTCGTACCGTCTCTTGAACTTCTTGCGAGACGAGCGTGTGTATGTCCTCGCCGAGGATCAACTGCTTCACGAACCTGAGCTCACTAGGTGTCTGATACGTCTCCATGGTCTTCTTCACCTGCTGGAACCCGAGATCACCAGACAAGAACCGATCAACTTGTCTCATCATCTCTTCGCCCGATGGCCCCGGTGTCGTCGGTGTGCTCATCGGTGTGGCCGTGGGTGTGAACGCCAGCGGGACGACGACGCTCGCTGGACGCTGCGCCACTGTGCGTGTCCTCCTCAGTGGACGGAACGAGCTGCGCCGTAGACCGAGCATTTCCTGTGGAAGGAGTCTGTGGAAGAAGTCTATGGAAGGAGGTGCTACAACCGGCGATGTGGCCCGCTTTGCCGACTCTTTTCTGTGCGGTGCGTATGTGTTCGCGAAAATTACTATATATAGTAGTTACCGGTTTGGGACATTTATTGGTGTCGACGATATTATTATATTCGATATCATGAGACTGGGTCATTAGTCTCTCCACTGGCCTCCCCGCTAGCTTCAACCCGCTTCTCGTACTCCTCTTTGGTCACCATCTCCTCCTTCTTCGGGACAGTCTTGCTGGAGTAGAGCAGGGCACAGATCAACACCAGGGCACCGGCACCGATGCCCATATAGAAGACATCACGGACACCGCCCATGACACACTCGAGTAGCTTTCTCTGTGCCTCGGTGGAGGACAGGGTCTTGATCGTGGTTGGATTGTCCAAGATGGACAACACTTCGGACTCAGTCAGATCGGAGAAGAGTGTATTGGCATACTCTTGGAAAGCGGACTTGCCCTTCTGGTGGAGAGCAGCGTTGTACACAACCTGTGCCAAGTCACCGCCAACGGCACCACCGAGTGAACGGGCGAAGTTCAACATCGCCGTGGCCAAGATCATAGCCCCCGGCTCCTTCGGGGCACCGACGTGTGTGGCCATGATACCAGCTTGCATCATGAACCCCATGGCGCAACCAGGGAGAATCAGGTATCCGATATTCTGGCTTGTGTGGGAGTCAACATCCAACAAGGTGATGAGACCCATCGCCACTGTGGAGAAGACGCCACCTGCGATGGCGAACGGTTTGACGTGACGTGTGGCTCGGACGAGGAAGCCGGTGCTGACGCTGGTGAGCACCATTGCGATGATCATTGGCAGGAAACTGAGGCCGGTGCCCATGGCAGAGTGGCCATGGATTGTTTGGAAGTAGGTGGACAAGTACACGCTGAGGCCGAAGAAGTAGTAGAAGGCGAAGAACATGGAGAGCACGGGGAACATGACGGGTGCACAACGGACAATGCTGAGCGGGAGGATCGGGAGCTTGGAGTACTTGAAGTTCCAAACACAGAAGGCGATGGTGGTCAGCCCACCGAGAACAAACATCAAGATCACAGCAGCTGATCTCCAGGCGTACTGCGTGCCACCCATAGTCAAAGCCAGGAGGAGCACCACAATACCAGCAGAGAAGAGGAACACGCCAAGATAGTCCACCATCCGAATCTTTTCTCTCCATGTGAACTTGGGCATTGGTGGATGATAAACAAGCAGCAGGGCAAGGAAAGCAACTCCTCCGAGGGGCAAGTTGATGTAGAAACACCATCTCCAAGTCACATGAGCGGTGAAGGCACCTCCGACCAACGGGCCAGCGACGATGGCAATTGACATGAGGCCAGAGAAAGAGGCAAAGATCATGGGACGCTTGTCAATGGGGATCATCTCACTCACAACGATGAACAGCAGGGTCTGTAATCCACCTTCACCAATACCAGCGAGCACTCTGCCCCCGATCAGAGTGTTCATGTTCGGAGCAAGCGCACACATGAGCGAGCCGCCTCCAAAGATCACAATCGCAGCAAGCATCGAGTACTTTCTCCCAAAGATGATAGCGAGCCTCCCTCAGGTCTGTGCAAAGATGGCCATGGTGAGCATGTATCCCGAACTGACCCAGCCGATTTGGGAATAGGAGTTGAACTTGTCGCCGACAGTTGCGAGGATGGTGGACACAATCGTCTGGTCTAACCCGATGATGAACATGGTCAAGCAGCACGCAGAAAGACACATAAAGAGCCGTGGACCGGTGACAACCTGCTCAAACACGTTTGTCCCATCGCCGGCGTCAGCCTCGAGGAACTTCTCGCGGTCCCTTCCCTGGGACTCTGTGTCCATGTGGTTGAGCGTTGTTTCTTCTGTCGCTGTCATTTGTTGGATTGAAGAGACCATACAACACCAAAGCAAAAGCAACACAGAGATGTAGCCCCCTCCTGTCGCTTATATACTCCCCGAGCAAGGAGAGAAATCAATGGGGGACGTCAGAGGGGCGGGCCTAAGAGCGGGGATAAGCGTCGGCGGAACTTCCGAATGCGGTAATCTTGATCGTGGGGGGGCCGATGGAACTCCGCTGCGAGCGGTGTTTGCGCGGCGGGAGTAGCTGGGTAATCTCCTCCTCTTCAGCTCAGCTCTGAGCGGCGGTCCCCCTGGGGCCCTGTAACATGTGCTTCTCGC